>ML782724.1:534957-561031 GCA_009831015.1 Picea engelmannii
AATCATCCACTGAACTCCTAACACCACATCTGTGTCCGATAGGTCAACCACATAAAATGTGTCTCTCACTGTGTAGTTGTCTAACTTCATCTCTAAGTTTGGAACTCTGTATAGACACTCCATTGTGTGGCCATCTACTACCGCAACATCAAACCCCTCAAACTCCTTTGTCTGAAGTGTCCGTCTCGATACTAGTGAAGCGTCGATGAAGTTGTGGGTGGCCCCTCCATCTATCAGGGTGATTTCCCATTGCCCCTGAATAATCCCTCTGATACAGAGGGTATCATACATGGGAACACTAGAAAGGGTCACTATGACTCCTCCCTTTGTTGGTTTCCTCCTGTTAGCCTGCTCTGGCGGTTGTGGGACTACTGGAGGATGGGCTCTTGCCATTGTCGGTGGTCTACAGGGAGGTTGCTCCTTTGCTGGTGTTGACTCCTCCTCTGAACTAGTGGATCCACTGTCCTGCTCCTCCTCCTCAATGTCCACGATGTCTGTTGCTACCTCAATATAATGAATCTCTCCCTTACCCATGCACCTGTGGCCTGGGACCTAAGGATCTCTGCAGGTGAAGAAAAGCTTCTTCCTCATAAGCTCTCACCTAGTCTCATCATCCAACTTCTCCTTGCCCTTCCATTCTCTATGGAATGGCTTCTTGTCTCGATCCCTCTGGGGCACAAATGGTTTGGAGAAAGTTTTAGTCTTTGGCACTGAGTTTTCCAGATCTCGAGTGCGAAGGATGGAATCCTACAAAGTGGGAGGCCTATATGCCTTCACCCATCCTCTAAAAGGATCCGTGAGTCCTTCTGTGAATAGCATGATCAGCCTGTGCTCTAATATATCTGTCACTATCATGACTACCCGCTAAAACTCTATGATGAATGCCTCTGTTGTGCTAGTTTGTCTCAACTAGGATAGATCCCTGAAGTGTATCTCAAGATCCTTCCTGTCAAACTTGTCCATGAGCCTATCTGTAAACTCCCTATAAGAGGTGATGTGACTATGACCCAATGTCACCAGTCCATGATACCACCACTCATGTGCCTCACCCTCCAAGTGTAAGGTCACAAAATTGATGGCCTCTGTCTCGGTCATCTGGTTGAGTTTGTAATATGTCTCTAGCTTCTGTACCCAAGCTCTAGCGGTGTATTTGGACGATCCGTCGAAAGAAGGGATGGTGAGTTTCCCAACTTTTCGATTAAATCTAGGTTATGCCCCTGTTGTTTTTGTGGTCCTCCCCTCTACGGCTCTCTAGGGCGGTTCCTGAGTCTGAGTCCACAGTACTCGACTAAGGTCAGGTACTGATGGAAGTCATGACCCAATGCTGCGTACTCCCTCCCATACTCTACAATGTCATCTGCATGAGTGGGTGGCCTCTGTACTATCAGTGGCAGTGATGCTACTAGGGGTGCCCTCTGGAAACTGGGAAACAAGGTTCTGGGAATCCTACTCGTAGAGGTGTATGTGCGAGAGGGTGACTGGGGTGTACTGCCTGCTCCTGGGTTCCCCTATGCTGCATGTGGGACTTGTGTGTCTGGGGTGCCCACTCTAGCCAATCTATCAACCACCTATGCCAAGGACTGAGACATGGTTCATAGATTAGCTAACATATCGTTGATAACCTGCATGAAAGATGTCTCTGGATCTACGGGGGCCTTGCCACTGCCCTCTAGTCGCTCATATCTGTCTCCTAGCATCCTCTCTGCCTCGCGCTCAGCCTCACACTCTGCCCTTCTCTCTGCTTCTCTGTATGTCTCTTCCTCTTCCTCTAAGCTAGGAGGAAAAGGGGGGAAATCAGGCCTATGCCTTCTTTCCTTATGCCTGTTGTAAGTGACATATCCTTCACCTACGTGTTCACGGTCCTCTAGGTCTTCTGCTGCACTCATTGTCTTTAGTCACAGGCTAGCATGAATAAAGATCTAATACCACTGTAATGTTCCTAACTTGGCTAGTCTAGGAAATGCTGCTAATGTGTGTGTAGGATCAATGGTTTACAACATATAAATGATCATACAAATAATAAATGCGACAAAGGACTGCAAAGTTTGTATTATGATATCTCTGTGGATTACAAAATGGTCAAATGTGGCTGAATAAACTGAAAATACTCGACCAGATCAACAGACAAAGGATCTTAGCCGAAATACAAATAAGCAACTAAAAGATAATACCCGGAATATGGGAGCACTGCGGAATCAATGGATGTGCTGGGACTATGGCAACTATGATGGTAACTGCTGGAAGTCTGGAAAGTTCGCCATGGGAGCTATACTTCTCGGAATGGCCTAGAAACTGTCCCAATTGATGCGCCCTGCTCTAGTCCTCGGTACTGGTATCTGTCAGACCCCTCTGCTGATGAATCTGGACCTCAGATGGATACCCCTGGGGGAATGCACCCCTCTTCTTCTGGTAAAATGTGTCCTAGTGATTCCACCTTCAGAATCGGATGAGATATGTCTCAAAATGACCACCTTTGTCTACTTGGAAATGGGTCAGAAGGGTTTCCCTGAATCTGGTATGATGCTCGCTCTGGAACCCCAAATGTGCCCGCCAAAAGTGTTGCATGTCCAAGTCTGGAAAATGCGTCCTAGTTGATTCCTCCATCGGAATCTGATGAGGAATAAGGAAAAAGATGCACCTTGTCCTCCTCTCAAATGGGTCGGAGGGAAATCTCGGAATTCTTCCTGGATGGGATACGTTGACTAAAAACCCTCTCAAAAGTTGCACCCTCACTCTGGATGAATGCACCCTTGCTGGTGAACACTGTGTAACTGCTGTTGAAGAATGATGGAAGAATTGAATGATCTTCCCAGTGACTAGGGTGTGTCTCTCAACACTGAAATCAACCACTGGTGTCTTCCTCCTCGAATCCACTAAACTATCTCTCCTGAGATGTGCCTCTTCTCCTCAATGACAAGTCATAATTTGCATAATAATGAATTAGGTCACTGACCCTTCCTTTATAGCTTTCCAAAACCCTAAATCATGCTGAAACCCTAACTCACTGTTGACTTCTATTTTTAGCTCATAATGACTTAAAAGCGCTTTTAACCCTTTTTATCTCATAATGACTTAAAAGCACTTTTAACCCTTTTTAGCTCAATGTCACTTTCTGAATATAACACATGTGACTCGAGTGACCTCTAGTAACCCTGTTTACCCCTCTTTGGCCTTGGCTATAGTCTAACGGGGTAGTTTATACCATTAAGCCTCCTCTCTGGAGCTCCTATTTGGAAAGGAACATTACAAGGTCAATGATTTCCCTTTGCAAAATATAAATAACGAACTAGTGAAAATGAATAAGGGAGAGAGGGCTTTATGAAATTTGAATGAGAATCTAACTTATAGCAAGGGCTTGGAAAATATAAACAATTAAGTTATGAAAAGGGATTGAGGACTTCATTCAACTTATTGCAAAGGAAAATAATACAAATAGTACACATAAAATAAAATAAAATAAAAAGGGGGAAAGGGACATTTTATCACACTGTGTTTGTGATGGAGAGCCACAAAACAAGGGTGATTAACTCCCAAACTCCATAAATTGTCGGAAATGGTGCACACATTCATAAAATTTAAAGGAAATCAAGGGTGGAATGTCCAAATATGTGAAATTCAAGGTCAAAGGGAAACAAATGGTTGTTGATGCACCAAAACGAAAGAACTCGTATGGGCCCCACCAATTATAAGAGCCACTGACAAAGACTAATGAAAAAAAAGGCAACCAATTCTCTTTTAGGTTAATTTTATTAAATGGGTATGGTTTTCACATTAAACAAAGTAATCAGAGGAAATACCAATAGTATTTAGTGATAATCATACTTCCATGCTATGTCCGTGGTGGTTCAAACAAGTGGGAGTTTTTCTACACTGACCTAGTTTTGATTCCCATCAAAAATTTCTCTAGTTGGAAGTATTCGCAACAACATATCCTAATAGTATACTTCCATTAACTCTAACTTTCAATAATATGTTTGGGAGAAATAAATCCAAGTCTAGGCCTAGTTCTAAAAAGTAAAAAATAAATATAAAAGAAAATAAGATCATAATACTTCCATGAATAATGAATTAATGTGAACAAACAAAGCTACTAAGAATGGTTGGACATGGAGAAGTCCAAATAACTATAACAAATTTAAATCGTCTTAATAGAAAAATACAGAACATTCTAACATGAAAACATAGCAAAGATCAATTCAAATGAGTTAAGCTTCAAGTAGCATCTGCATGATGGATAGAACATATTTAACTTTACAATGTGTGTGACTTATGCTCTAGTTTTATTAAAGAAAACTTTATAAGGAAGAAGGATAACCTCACAAGGAAATTTTTTTGAAGGGAATAAATGATTTGATGAACAACAACAAAAAAGCACTGGGGTTTGACAACGAAGGATTTTGTGTGGATATTAGTGAAGGAAAAGATATACTTCACATTATCTTTTGTTTTTGAATACTTTCTTTGGTAACTAGTTCAAATCTCACAATGTCTAGTTTTCAAAAGCTTCACTAAATGAACTTTAGTCTGAATATACACAATCCTACAAAACCAAAATGATCCAAAAGTCTTCTAGTTTTGATTGATTGATGAGAAAGAATGGTTTCCTCCTTGTACATCTCATCACTTATGCCTTCACCCCCATTTCCCTGTGCAATTACTCAACCAACCAACACAATCTCACCAAAGTACGTGTGCATGCTTCCTTCCTTGATTTTATAAATCGGGAGAAGGTGAGTTTTGTTACTATTTCATTATGTGATGTCTAGTAAAATCATAACACAATAGCTTGAACAAAATTTTGAGCCAATGTTATTGCATTATGTAATGTCTAGTAAAATCATAACACAACATCTTGCACAAAATTTTCAGCGAATGTCCATTCATGATGCGGGATTCGAATATATCTCTTGAAACTGGGATTCGAAAATCAATGGGCCAGTGGCTGAAGTAGTAACAGTCGTAGTAAGTGACGTTGTTGAACCAAAGCAAACCAATTCAAGTAGCAGAAAGAGGTCTTGGAAGATAGGTATTAAAAAATTTGCATATAACACAAATAAAAAGGAAAATAACAAGGACATGAATGAAGTTTGCACTGACAACATAAAGGAAGGGATAGAGCCAATTTATCATGTATTTGTTGATGTATTAGCATCATACAAGTACTTCCACATAGGCTTGGTGTCTATCATGTGGAAATCATCCATGTAACCTTTCAGAGCCTTAGGAGTTCACTTTATGAGTCAATTATTAAAGTGAATGATCTTTTAGATTAATGTGATATTAATTTAGTTAAATACTTAAATTTGTTCGCATTAGTAACTTAAGTGGGAGTTGATTAAGTCCTATCCATTAGATCCCAAGTGCACTGAGACTAGATCTCAGACATTGATCACTATGAAGGAGATCTAGGGTTTTGGACTTAGGGTTAATTCAATGTAATAAAAGGCAGCCTAGGTGAGGGGATGACACACACACACACGGCGAGGAGATCTCTTTGAGTGGGTGAAGAAAGTTCATCCAAGTGTGAGTGGGCAAGGTCGAGGAAAGGTTCTAAGGTGTAACAAGAGAGATAAAAACCAAGTGGTCTAGGCTATTGTTGCATTGTATTCCTCTGATGGGCCACTATCCCAGGACGTGAGCCCAAGATTTATAATAATAAATCAAACTAAGATTTGGTTTTTCCTTCGAGGTTTTTCCAAGGGTGTTTACTCGAATATATTATGTAATGTATTGGTTTCAGTTTGTATGTTTCCGCCAATATTTAGTTAAGTAACCTAGTTGTGTTGTTATTAAATAAAGTGATTTTATTTTGGAATAACCGCCTAGTGCTAGGTTCAGATAAATTAACATGGTATCAGAGCTGAGACTCTGAAAGGCGAAACCAGATTGTATGGGACGAAATATTGCAGCGAGAAATTTTTAGTATGTGTCTATGGGAAAAAATTTATGCAAATGCAAGTTGCAGGGTTAAATAATTATAAAACGGGCACATTGTATGGAAATCGTATGGAAGCCATCAGACAACGTACAGGCTGATATTGTGTGAGAATCGGTGGTTGAGTAAATACATTGAGGATCTACTGCAGATCAGATCGTGAGAACGTGTGGTAGGTAGAGGAGAACCACTGTGAAATTGTTGCAGATCGAGCTACAAGTAACCACCAGCCAATTGAGATCCCACAGAGAGCTAAGGTAGAGTGGGGTTGTGAGCTACATGAGGCGAATAGAAGAAACAACAGAGGAGATTGAGGTCGCACGTGAAGAACAGGTTGTGCACATAGAGTAGAAGTCGTGTAAAGGAGCTGAGATCGACCAAAGTAAAGGTTGTACATGCAACCGACTAGCTGGGTGATGGCGTGGAGAAAGGAGGCTGTGGGAGGAAGCTCAACAGAAAGTCGTCAACTGAGGGGTCAGATCCTGCATGGAGCTCAGGCAGAGTAGAGCGATTGTGAAGTGTGAGCTAGCGAAAGGAAGTTGCGTGAAGCAACTAGGAGCTGGGTTGTGTGGGAAGGAGGTGGCGGCAAGCTTCATCAAGCAACCACCAAAAAACCTCAGTCGTCGGCCAACCAAAGGTAGCCACCAATAGAAAATAGGAGCCACCAAACAACCAGACATGACCGCAAATTTGCTTAGAGTCACCTAGTAGGGGCTAGGCAGCAGGCAGGTGCCCCTAATAACAGGCTGAGATAGTCAAAAAACCCCAAAAAAGTTTGAGTAGCAAGCAGAAAAGGACCCAAGCAACAACAAACGACTGTGGACAGCCCCGAGCAACCTCAAGCAAGGATTCGGGTAGCAGTCAATGAATTCAGGTAGTGGGAAGCAGGCCCAGGCCACGACAAGCACGACCAAGCAACAGGTCTGGGTAGCGAATTATTAAGTTTTCAGCAAGTTGCAAAGTTGTTCGCATCCTGTTTGCAATTTGATGACAGGCTGGGCAAGGTGTCCAACTACAGTCCGTGGAAGGAGAGGATTATGTTGGTGTTGATGGAGAATGATATTTGGGAGTTTTCCATCTCCATCGTGGTCCCACCAATGGATCCAAAAGATCTGGCCGCCCATAAGCTAAAGGACATGAAATCCATAAGGATAATCCTAGACAGAGTGAAGGATAATTTGATCCCTCATTTATCGGTAAAGACAACTGTCAAGGATATGTGGGAGGCTCTGAAGAGCTTGTTTTAGAGAAACAACGAGAATCGCAATATGGTGTTGAGAGAGAAGCTCAGAGATACGAAGATGATAGTATCAGATATGGTGACGACTTATCTCACTCAGATATGATAAGTTTGAGATGAACTAGCTGCAATTGGGGAGATAGTGGATGATTCAGAGTTGGTGAGGACAACGGTCAAAGTATTCAAGAAGGAGTGGACATCATGCATCAAAGGGATCGTGGCACAAGAGAAGCTCCCTGATTGGTCAAGGTTGTGATGACTTCGTTCAGGAGGAACTTCGGGATGAAGGGCTGAATGGAGGCAGTGACAAGGTTGATGATGAGAACATTGCTCTTGTCAGCCAAGAAAAGAAGGGCAAGTTCAAGAAGTTTTTCAATGGAGAGTCTACCTCTCAAGATGACAAGAATAAGAAGGACATGAACAAAGTCAAGTGTTATGCATGTCGCAAGTTTGGGCACTATGCAGGTCAAATTTCCGAACAAGAAGGATGGAAATAAGATGCAACCAAAGGTAGTTGCGTCAACAAAGGCTCAAATGGATGAGTTTGCCAAGAAGTTTGAACAGTCGAAGCTCTTGTTTCCTAGACTTCTTTAGGCACCATATCAGCTGGTGCATGGCTAGTAAATAGTGGAGCCACATGTCATATAACAGGAGCACGAGAGTTGTTCGAGAGCTTCACCAAGTTAGACTCAAATATACATGTGGAACTTGGTATGGGGACCAAGCATGCAGTAAAGGGATATGGAACAATGCCATTCTGGATAGAGTTAGGAGGTGTTTTGAGAGTGAGGAATGCGCTATGGGTGCCAGAACTTAGGAGGAGTGTGCTATTGGTCTCACTGATTGAGAAGAAGGGATTTGAAGTATTATTCCAAGATGGACAAGCATTGATCAATCCTAGAGGGTCTAGCTCAAACACAACAATTGTTCATGGAGTTAGAGAGAGCAACTTGTATAGGCTAAAGGGCCAGCCTATGCAAGCAATGGAAAGAAGTAGAAGAAAGGCAGAGAACAAGGAGCAGGCAGCTTCGAAGGTTGAGCAACTCAGAAGGAGTTGGCCTTTAGGTTCAGGAGGGAAGGAGTAGCCTTCCAAGTCTGTCTAGAAGAAATCATGGTACAAGCTAACCATGCGAGATGCTCAGGAGCAAGAGGCTTCTAGGAGCATAAGCAGAGGAAAGTCTTCGCAGTAGGGTCTGAGCGAGATGGAAGGGATAGATTTTGTGTTAGAGGGGGAAACCAATCAAGTGGATTAGAGAGAAGGCATGGTAGCAAATCTAATAGCGAAGATAGAGACACCTCCATGTGGTAGGAGTACCTTCCTCGCTAAGAGGGAGTGTTGATGTATTAACATCGGATAGGTACTTCCACATAGGCTTGGTGTACTTCCACATAGATTCTCTGCTATAATGTTTCCTTAAAAAATCCTTAATAAATTTATCTTCATTGGTTTTCCCCTTGGGGGTTTTTCCAAGGTCATGTTGACCAAAAATATTGTGTCAAAATTCTATGGTTTGCTTGCTTTTATTCTCAACAATTAAGTGTTAAATATCTGGAGTGTATTTCCTGTTTTAATTACTGTTGGAAAATCTAATTTGGGACAAAAAACTTTGCCTTATTTAATCTTCCAAACAATGGCATTAAATGAGCTTGAAATCAAAGTTAAGGCAGCCTTGAAAAAATCCTCAAAGCAGACCTGTTAAGACAACCTTTAGCTCCTTAAAATTTTCACATGGTATCAAAGCCTAAGGGCACAAGAGAGCTGGAATAAATTGCAAGTGGTGGAAAAAATTCTCAACTCACCTTGATAGTTTCAAATTCACATCTAAGACTGGTGTGTAGACAACATAAATTTTCTTTGGTCATTTAACAACAGTTGGCAGCCATGTCAGTTGGAGGGTTGAGGGTGGAGGATAGGCTAGTAGGAGATGGAAATTGGTCTCCATGGAAGGCTAGGATAGTTCTAATCTTAGAGGAGGGTGAGCTATGGGATATTGTGGAGAATCATGTGGTTCCTCCTACAGATGCAGTGCTCTTGGAAAATTTTAGGAAGAGGAACATCAAGGCAAGAGGACTATTCTAGATGCAGTCAAACACCATATAATTCCCCATGTATATGGTAAGATTTTGCATTTCAAATGTGGCATTCCTTGTGTGGTCTTTACCAGAGCCCAAACCAAAACAAGAAGATGGTGCTCCAGGAAATTGAGGGGCACTAATATGACTAACACTGATACAATTGCCTCATTCATCACAAGGTTTTCGCAGATACGTGATGAGTTGGTAGTTGTGGGGGAGGTAGTGGATCTAGTAGAGTTGGCGAGGACAACCTTAAATGGCCTCTCCAAACCATGGGAGAGATTTGTACGAGGCATTGTAGCCAGAGAGCATATTCCTAGTTGGGAGAGGCTATGGGATGACTTTGTACAGGAGGAGCTCAGGATTGGCTCGGGATGTACTATTCAAAAACGTGTGGGGGATGATGATCAGGACCAATAGAGTATGGTTTGGACTACGTCATAGGTGATGGGGTTAGGTTGATTGGCTATACAAACTTAGACTGGGCAGGGTGTGCATTTGATAGGAAGAGCACTTCAGGGTGTTGTTTCGGGTTGGGATCAATAGTTGTTTCCTGGTTCAATCGGAAACATAAGTCAGTGGCACTGAGTTCTGTTGAGGCAGAGTATATGGAAGCTAGTCAGGCTAGCTATGAGGTTATTTGGATTTGCAAGTTATTGGTTGGTTTATTTGGTCTTGAGTTGAGGCCTACAATTATTCACTATGATAATCAGAGTTGCATCAAGCTCTCTGAGAATCCAGTCTTTCACAACAGGTCAAAGCACATAGATATTAGATACCACTTCATCTATGATTGGGTTCAAAGAGGAGCAGTTCAACTTGAGTACATATCTATTGATGAGCAGAATGTTGACAATCTCATGAAGTATTTGCCAAGGGGAAAGCATGTCTACTTCAGAGACAAGATGGGAGTGGTGAAGAAAACTTTCCTCGGTAAGAGGGAGTGTTAAGTTTTGGTACCTTGGGAAGTGGCTCCCTAGTGTTATTGATGTTCCTAACACTAAAGGGGGAAAAGTACCCCTCCCTTACTTAACTTTATGTTATAAAGCCAAAGTGACTTTATGAGCTCATTAAATGCTAAAGTGACTTAGGGAACTTAAGTGAAGGGGGAGATTTAATCTCCACCCTTGATCTTAGAAAGCTAAGATCTGATCTTAGCCTTTGATCCCTAGGTCAAGATAATGAGAAGACTAAAGCAAAAGTGAGAGGAGAAAGGGGGTGCAATGTTCACTTGTTGAGGAAGTGAGGAAGAGGAGAAGAAAGGGCACAAGGAGAAGAGAAGAAAGGGGGCACTAGCTGTAGAAGAAGGGCGCAGATTCCAAGGAAGGTACAACACATATTTTGTCTTGTGTTGGGCAAAAATCCCCAAGAGAGTTGTCTGCATTGAATGTTGAAAGGACAACGTTGGTTCTTAAGGAAGAGGGCATGATTTTCTAGGAAGTTGTTAGCTCGACTTTCAAGGGAGACTTGGGTTGCTGACTTGAGATAAGTTGGATGTCATTTAAGCTCATATTCTCTACTGTGATATTTCCTTAAAATCTCCTTAATAAATTTATTTTCACTGGTTTTTCCCTGAGGGGTTTTTCCAAGGTCATGTTGACCAAAAATATTGTGTCAAAATTTTGTGGTTTGCTTGCTTTTATTCTCAACAATTAAGTGTTAAAGATCTGGAGTGTGTTTCCTATTTTAATCACTGTTGGAAAATCTAATTTGGGACAACAAACTTTACCTTATTTACTCTTCCAAACAATGGCATTAAATGAGCGTGAAATTAGACTAAAGGCAACCTTGAAACAGTCCTCAAAACAAACCTGTTAGGACAACCTTTAGCTCCTTAAAATTTTCACAAAGATTAGATCACAGTCGTTGATCACTTTGGAGGTGATCTAAGGTTTTGGACTTAGGGTTAACTCAATGTAATAAAAGGCAACGTAGGTGAGAGGATGACACACACACACACAAAGTGAGAAGATCTCTTTGAGTGGATGAAGAGAGTTCATCCAACTGTGAGTGGGAAGGGCTGAGGAAAAGTTCTAAGGGGAAACAAGGGAGATAACAACCAAGTGGGCTAGGGTTATTGTTGCATTGTGTTCCTCTAATGGGTCGTTATCCCAAGACGAGAGCCTAAGATTTATAATAATAAATCAAGCTGAGATATGGTTTTCCCTTCAGGGTTTTTCCAAGAGTGTTTACCCAAATATCTTGTGTAATGTGTTGGTTTCATTTTTTATGCTTCCGCTAATATTTGGTTAAGTAACCTAGCTGTGATGTTATTAAATAAAGTGATTTTATTTTGGAATAACTTCTTGGTGCTAGGTTCAAGTAAATTAATAGTATCTTCCACCACTGCCCTCTCCTTGCCAACCTAGAGAGTATCAATATCATTGTAAAGGTCTTCACTCCTAATTAATCTTTTAACTTTCACCAAATCTATTTATAAATTTGTGGTATTGTTTTATCCTTGTTTAGTTTTAACAAACAATTTTCATCTTATTTATGATCACTCAAACAATAAGATYRATGACATTTAGAGGGGCTAAAATGTATAAAAAAGGTCTAAACACAAATAGTGTTTCATGGCCTTTTTTGGTTCTAGACTATTAATTATTAACTTATACAAACAATACTTATTTTTAAGGTTGTAACCACATGAGTATTATTGATTGGGTGAAATTTTATTTGTTCTTGTGTTGATGCAACATCAWCTTGCATATCTRGAGGAGATAAATTTATCTAYTGGGCATTCTACTCCAACAATGACCATGAATAGGGAATTGGCCTRGGCCAATATTCRAAAAGGATGAAAATGTTCTTGCAGATCAAAGAAATAAATAATAGTGAGAACGTACTTAAAGAAGGGGCCAATGGGGTGGAGATTCAAAAACAAAAGGGAAGAAGAAAATTGCAAGCAAAGATACAACAACAAGAGTGAATTAAAACATATTCAACAATGATGAAAATAAAAGCCTAACTAAAAGAGGAACATAAAAGCTTAGGCATCTCCCTCTTCAGATGTAATATAATGTTGGGATTATAATATAAATATTGGGCAACATAATCATCCAATTCTTTTCATGAAAATTTAGAAAAACATATTTCTAAATGTTAACGACATTACCTAAGGGGTTGGTTGTATTCTTTCTATTTTTTTTAAAGAGAGAATGATAGAATGTATACCTACAGAGAATATGGCAAATGTGTACCTACCTTATTCTAGGAAAAGAATGATATTGACCCCTGAGGTCTGTACTAACCACTAAGCAACATAGGAAACATTTCAACAACAAGAATGTTGACTAAAATAGAGAGAGGCCACAAAAAATGTGGCTCACCTAGGGGAGGTCGAGAGTGGAGAGATAAGGTCCCCAAAAGTTAAGGAACGAAAAGGACTCTTGCCCAATACTCTAATCCAAGATAATTCAAAACAAACTAAAAAGAATATACACAAAATCTCAAGAAGATAAGGGAGGATTCACCAATGGTAAAGGACGCGCTAGGATACAAGGGGGGGGCATTAGTGAAAAGGAAGGGTAACAAAACAAAGAAGGGAAAGAGGGGGAGGGGGGTCAAGGGGAAAATACTAACATGAAAGGGAAAAAAAAAAGACAAAGGGGGAAGAACTTATAAGTGATATACCACAAGGAAGGGAGAATCCAACTCACAAATAATGGTTTCAACCCACAAGGAGTAGCCAAAAGCATGAACTAGATTGTGACTCAAGCTGGAGTAACAATGAAGTTGCCATAAATGTGACACAAATTTTGAGAGTCAAACTATTACAACACAAAAGAGGTTAAGAGTTAAAAGTAGACTTGAGCCACTTAATGTCCAAAACTAAGCTCAAGAAAAAGAAAATTTGGGTCGTAACAATGGGGCTTGTTGATCTAGGTTGTTAGATTTGTGCTTGTTGCGGGAGGTTTGGTTTCATGCCCAACATGTTTTGTATATGCCATAGTGTAAGAAAATAAAATTGTTTATTTACCCAATTACTCTCATGTGAGACTAGTTAGCATATTTAAATGAGTGCATGAAATTCCATAGAGAGGGAAGGGAGAGCAATTATTTCACATTTATTTTAAACACCACTAAAGAAAATTGGTTCCTTGATCCATTGTATTCGGTGAAGTCAAGTGTTATTTGTTTCCTACATGTTCATTGATTTCATTTTGCAAAATAAAAGTAATTAAACTGTGAAAAGGAGTAAGGGAGAGAGGACCCCTCTAAGGAGGTCCTTTAGGAGGCACTATAATGTTTTACAAAAGTGTCTTTGTGAGTATGACATGCAAGGAGGTATTTTGGCCAGGGCATGTGAAAAGGAAATTCTTGTGGAAAGAGTCTACATTAGGCTGTGTGAAATAGTTCATTGGACCCTATCGAGTTTTGAGGGAGCCTAAATGAGAGGAGTGTCATGAACGTAACTCGAGGCATCAACAAAAAGAGGTTGGTTGATCACCACTAATGATCACAATTATCTAACTCTTTGCATTCACTTCATTTATATAATGGGAGGATTATGAAGGGCAAGGACAATCACGATGATTGGGAGAAACAAGGAGGAAAAACAAGCATCACATTTTAACAACTAGTAAACTAAGGCATATAGGATAACGCTAAGTGTCCCAACAAAAATCCTATTTTGAGAAGGAGAAGAGGTATGGGAATAACAAGAGTTGAAGGTCGATTGAAAGGCTAAGAAGGTCGTCGAGAAGCCAAAAAGGAGGAATAAGAGGCTACAAGGAGGTCAAGAGACCAAAAAGGGCGTCGAGAAACCAAAAAGGGAGGTTGAGGGGCCCAGAGGAGTATCGGGAGTTTGAAAGGGAGGTGAAAACACCAAAGGGGGTACGAGAGGAAAAAAAGAGAATCAATGGATTGAAATGGAGGTTAAGAGGTTGAAGTGAGCAAGGAGGATCACTAATCTCCCAAATTTTTTAAGGAAAAGATTTGAGAAAAGAACCAAAGGATTTGTCACTAAAAAAATAGAAAAGGAGAAAAGGAACAAAAAAACTTGCCCCCAAGGCACTGGAGGTGGCTACAAGAAATTTCAAAGAAACAAAGGTCAAGAGGGGTCAATGATGACATGGCACAAATGAAACAAAGGAATAATGTAGGGTTTAACACATGCAAATTATAAATACACTACAAATGGCAGAGGAGAATGACTTGTGGATGAGGCTACCTATAACACACCCAACCCCCTGAGAACCTTTTTAAGGGATGGGGTATTAAAATTCTTCTTTTTCTCAATCATCTCAAAACCTCTTCTCGAAGGCACCATCATATTCTGCTCGTCAAGAGCTTTCCAACGACTGTCACCATGCTCAAAACCGAGTTCTGGATTAAAAGTTATGGCCTTCCAAATTTTCTTAGGCCTTCTTTAACTGCAAGTCACTTTATTGCCACGTGGCTCCTACCACTTGTCATTTGACATGGCGTTGACATGGAATCCACCACCTGGCCCTTCCACCGTCGCCCTATCAAACCCTCGACCCATTCTCTGAATCGATAGCTCTGATTCATTCGGGCCCTTCTCATCGAAGTGCCCTTTCCACAGAATTGTATCCCACTCCGACGGTATACTCCGACCATGGATACTCCGATAGATCTGACGACTCTCGGGGTCAATTAATCAATGACTTTGAATGCATCAGAATCTTTATCTACAAGACCGTTAACGTCTGGTCCTTCTAACCTTTTCTCCTCGACCATGTGGGACCCACATAGATCGACGATTGAGATCGTGTCTTGCCTATTCTTTGATCTACGACTAGGGTCACCTCTCAGAGTCCCTCCATCAGAGAGAAACTCGTCCTAGTGACTCAAACCACTATGATAGGCCTTCTCTGATGGACGATGGAGATCTAATCATCCCCCACGATCAACGGTTGAGATTTAAGTTATCAACCTAAAGGCCCTTTTCCTCAACTGGCCTACTTTCATCTCGATGACTATTCAATTGTCAACACACGTCATCCCTTAGGACATGTTGATTGCCACCTGTCGTGACACGTGGCCTTGCCACTACCTATCACCTAGTGTGACACGTGGCCCTGCCACTTCCTATCATCTGGCGTGACACATGGCATACATAACTCAACATGGGATTCTATCTCAAAACCCTGATTCATCTTGACACGTGGACTAACACTGCACTCGGGTCCTTCTCCCTAATAGATATAACTATTTTGGTCACACCTCAAAGTCTTTACCTTTCACCAATCAATGGCTCAGATATCCTCTCGGAGTTTGTTCATTTCGATGTATATTCCCTCCAAAAAAATCTAAACATCACCACTCCAATGAACTATAGGGGTCCATCCACTCATCTACCAGCTCGACCTCGGTTGCCACCATGGACCTGCCACCTGGCTAGACACGTGGCACTCATACCATATCATGAACCCTCCCCATCATCACATACTCTCATAGCTTAGGTGGGACCTACGATAGATCGATCGTTATCATCACGTCTCACCACTCACAAAATCAACGGTCTAGATGATCTCTTCGGAGTTGTACTCTGAACCCTTTGGGGTTGCACTATGAAACCTTTAGAGTCAACTTCGAAAAGGTCAACTCCTAAATGGTTCACCACCTAACACGTGGCACAACCTTTGTTGGACATGTGGCATCATCGCCACCTAACACGCATCATCCGTCTTCTCACGAATTCTTACCTTAGGTGCCAAGTCATCATGACACGTGGCACAATCCTTGCTTGACATGTGGCAGGATCTTTACTTGACACATGGCACCATCCACATCACCCTATTAAGCCTTTGGTAGGAGATCAACAGTCTAGATCTTATTTCGAAGTTCCTCTGACCACAAAAGATCAACGGTCTGGATATTCTTTCGGAGTTCTTCCTTCAGAGTGCATTTCCTCCGAGACTACAACTTACTCCGGACATCCCTCTCTAATGAATAGTTGAGATCTATCAATCTGCAAATCCAATGGTCGTCGATTAAGGCGACCTTCTAAAGGCCTGAGCCCAAACAGGGGCCCATCCTTGACCCTTTGACAAATTAGGTACTGACACGTGTTATTCCTGTGAATGTGTTGGCTGCCATGTTGGCATTGCACGTCATGACAACGTCACTCTCCCCTTTTCCTTACTTACAATGCGAACAGGAGGAACCTGCGATGAATCGACGGTTGAAGTTTAATCTCGCCCTTACAATTGGTGACCATCCAACTGACTGTGGGCATTCGCCTTTCCACCCAACCATAGGCTCTGCGTGGTCAGTCACTTCAACCATGATACCACCAGGAAGTCTCTCTTCGATTCTCAGGGAGATCATCAAGTGCAAGTTACCATCCTTCATACCTCTCTTAGTCAAGGCCCAAGCCTTTACGAGGTTTATCAGATACTTTCTAACATCAAGCTCGTAGCCTTCTCAGCTCAGGCTGGGATCTAGGCCTTTCCAACTAGCCCTGTAACCAATTTTTTCTTGAGACTCGTGTCTCTCAGCCCACATCGGGGCCTCTCCTACACTTTTCTTCTCTGTCCTCTATTCCTTTTTTAACTCCTCTCGAGTTCTCCCTTTTTCCTAAACTCTCATCTGACCTTTCCTCGTGTCCTTTAGCTGACAGTCTAAGTCACTTCAAGTAGTCTCCCCATACTTCCATGCATTAAGGGTGGTTGGTTGCTCAACCACCAACACTTCCTCATTAACTGATTTGCCTTGAAATCAGAGTTAAGGAAAATATCTTAATATTTCCAATTCAAATATTTCAACAAGGAGGATTGGGTCATCTTAGCATGATGAACCCCCTCTAAAGGATTCCTCACTCTCCCCTCGAGTGGTATCATGGCCAGTACTTCAAGGCTTCACCCCACAGTCAGTTGATTGGCATGTTGAATCAACAATAATATAATTACAGTGTCTATGTGTCATCACATGGAAATCATCAATCATGATTAATTTACAAACTGGGGGAAACATGGGTGTTACACTACTTACCAAGGAAAGCACAAAACACAGTGGGAAATGTTGCAAGTGCAAAATATAAATAATTAAATTGTGAAAATGAGTAAGGGAGAGATAGATTTCTACAAATCATATGAGTATCCTGTTTAAATATCGTGTAACTGCAAAGAATATTCTTATCCCCTTTTGTGGATAAAGATAAAATATATTTATTATTGATTAGATCAATCCCCTTTTGTGGATTGATCATGTCGGGTATTGTAAATGACCAAATCCCCTTTTGTGGATTGGTCAAACCCTAATTGTAATAGGCTAAATACGAAGTCGGCCCCAAAATATATTAAAGGTGGTTATAACCACCCAGAAGAAGAAGGCGGCTCTGCCAGTGAAGAGACACTTCCAAATGTTCTAGAATTGTATAAATAAGAGAGGTCAGTGCCTCATTTAGACACACACTCAGCTCACTCATCTAGTGCACAAGTATTGAAGGAAGCTGCAGTTACCAGTTGTCGGAAGAAGGAAGAGAAAGAGAGGTGCATCCTTCAAAGAGGAATTTATGTGTTGTTTGGTTCATTATCTTGGCATTGTATTGGCTATCTATATTAAGGAAGTTTTGTTGGGTTTTCTTCCCCTTGAGGTTTTCCCAGGATAAATGCTTGTGTACTCTTGTGATTGTGTTTCTCTCAATGAGCTTGTCTATGCTATTTTTATTTAGTAAATAGAAAGGTAACCTAATAATAGCTTAAACTTTAACATGGTTTCAGAGATAAGCTGAAGAGAGCATCTTTCATAGGAAAAAGAAAAACGTCACTGTTGTCGTACATGAAAATTAGGGATTTTTATTAAAGAAGGTTTCCAACCTCAAAACCATCTAGAAAGGTGTGCCCTACCTCAAGGAACACTTTGGCATCTTCAGCGCACCTTTTCAGTGGCTAGATCTCCCAGAAAGTAAAACCCTAGTTTTAACAAAGTACCAGAAGTACCAGAAAACCAAAAATACCAAAGTACCAGAAGTACCAGAAAACCAGAAGCACCAATCCAGAAATCCGTTGGTCCAATTTCAAGGATCAAAATTTGGATTTTCAGAAATCTAACTGTACCAGCATACTCACCTCAGTCCAGTGCATCTTTTGGTGAGTTCAGTTTTCAGATCCAAGAAATGTGATTTTTTTATTATTTCTATAGCCCGGAGGGCTAGGATTTCTACTACAAGAAAGAATGGCTACCAGCATGAGGGTAGAAGACATGCTGGAAGGATCTACAAAACTTCAAATCTTGGAAGCATAGGTTGCAGATGATTCTAGACAAGAATGATCTCCTAGAACATGTTACAGTGGGTGTACGAGAACCAGATGAAGAAGAGCAAAAGACCAAGCATAAGAAGAATGAAAAGAAAGAAAAGAGAATCGTGTCAGATTCAGTAAAAGATCACTCGATCCCTCATATATCTGAACTACATATAGCAAGGCAAATGTATGAAGCACTTAGCAGATTATATGAAAGCAAAGACATTAGCTGGAATCTTACCTTAAGAAATCAAGTTCATAATATGAAGATGGACAACTCAGAATCTGTCACATCCTATCTTATGAGAGTTTCTTAGATCAGAGATCAGCTTGCAGTTATTGGAGATGTCATTAGTGACAAAGAACTTGTAACCACAACCCTAAATGGGTTTCCAACATTTTGGATTCCTTTTGTACAAGGAGTGTGTGCAAGAAGCAAGTTACCCAAGTTTGATAAGTTATGGGCAGATTGCACACATGAAGAATCTAGACTTGCAGACCAACATAAGAGATTAATTGTCGATGAAGAGGAAGCTCTTACATCGCAAAAGAACAAAAGAAGTTCCTTCAGGAAGAAAAATAAAGAAGCTAACTCCGTAAGAGTTCTAGATAAGAAGAGAGATGTTTCAAAGATCAGATGCTACAACTGTCAAAAGTTGGGACACTTTTCTTATGACTGTCCTCAAGGAAAATGGAAACGAAAGCATCAAGCACATGTGGTAGAGGAGGAGGTATCTCCTCCCTCAAAGAAATCTTTAGCAGAAATTAAGGATTATGTACTTTAAGTTGAAGATGGTTGATCTGAAGAAAGATAGCAAATGTTGGAGTCTGTGGAGCCTCCCCACACAAAAACAAAAGATAAGTATTCATGTTTATTTTTAGTATCTTGTTCACTTTAATACTTTATCATCACAAGTTAGATTTTTGTGAGAATGTTAATTAACCTCGTTTTATTTCAGTGTCTATGCAGATTTATGAAGGAAGTATCAAAGAAGAGGATGAAGAAAGAGATAAAATATCTATTTCATGTATGATCACTCATGAGAGTGACAAAGAAAGCATATTGTAATTAAGTTTACAAGTCTCAGAAGAAAGAACTTATGACGTGACTTGCAGAAGTTAGACAACACGAGAAGGATGTATGATATGGTGATAGTAAGTAAAGACCAGACAATATCCAATACTTATATAGGAGCAGGAGGCTCCTAAAGATGCAGATAAAAAATATTCAAGATGAAGAAAAGGATGGATACTCAGATATAAGGGATGAGATGCAGGTAACTACAGGTTTCTCCAGTACCACTTTTATAGATACAGAGGGAGAAGGTTGATCCAGTATGAAGAAAGAAAGAAAGAGATATTCGAACTCAAGAAAGCACCCAGGATATTACAGAAGAAAACTTCAAGGATGATGATTAGAAGCTATTAGCATGGTGCAAGAGGGAGCCATCTCTCCGAGTTTGAAATGAAGGATCATGATTTGATGCAGTTAGAAAAGCATATGGATGGTGCCCAAATATTTTGATCAAGATGAAATCTATCCAGTAGATGGATGCTGCCTAGCAGATGGGTAGCATGGTATTATAAAATTGAAAGGTTTTGTACCACAAGAGATTTTTTTTTATCCCATAGCTAGACCTTCGTAGAGAAGGAGAAAGAGAAAAGACCTTCGTAGAGAAGGAAAGAGAAATCCCACAGGTAGACCTTCATAGAGAAGGAAAAGAGAAGAGACTTTCGTAGAGAAGGAAGAGACCTTCGTAGAGAAGGGGAATGAGAAATTTGCCAAGGTTGGCCTCTTTCCAACTGTTGAGTTTTGGATACTCTAGGGACATGCTAGAATATCCTCATAGAGAGGGGTGTGACCACCCTCATAGAGAGGAATGTGGATGTTTCTCCAAGGGGCAGTGGGCAGATACTCTCCTCTGGCCAAGGATTGAGTAGCCTGGAACACAAACATTGACCATGTGGAATGGTTAGTTGGCTCTTGAGGTTTGTGTCGTGATCCTACGTGGATCATGGAAAGGGAGTCTAGTCTTGCCCAGGCTAGCATCTTGGCTTATCTAGTTCATGTGAGATGACTAGGAGTGAAGCTATGGTAGTAGTCCTCCCTAGTGGATGGGTGAGA
Organism: Picea engelmannii; assembly: GCA_009831015.1. Classification (NCBI taxonomy): domain Eukaryota; kingdom Viridiplantae; phylum Streptophyta; class Pinopsida; order Pinales; family Pinaceae; genus Picea; species Picea engelmannii. The sequence goes on from ML782724.1 coordinate 555,549, forward strand.
TATATGACTACAAGAGAAGGGAGAACATAAAAGGAAAGGCAAAACTCATAGAATATCTTCTGTGTGAAGATAAGACATCTTTTATGTGAAGATAAGAAAGAAGTATCTTCTGCGTGAAGACGAAAGAAAGAAAGAGTATCTTATGTGCGAAGATAAAGGGAAAAAAACTTCCGATGATTTATAGATATGCCAGTCAATGATCATGATGCCAAATGACCAAGTGGATGCCTCCAGTTATCCAGTTAATGATGTTGCCCAGTTGATGATGTTATCCAGTTGATGATGTTGCCCAGTTGATGATGTTATCCAGTGGATGGTGTTATCCAGTGGATGTTGCTACCTAGTTGATGTCGACATCCAGTTCCCTGTCAAAAGATAAATAATATCCTTCTTGTTAAGAGGGAGTGTTAAAATATTGTGTAGCTGCAAAGAATATTCTTATCCCCTTTTGTGGATAAAGATAAAATATATTTATTATTAATTAGATCAATCCCCTTTTGTGGATTGATCATGTTGGGTATTGTAAATGACCAAATCCCCTTTTGTGGATTGGTCAAACCCTAATTATAATAGGCTAAATAAGAAGTTGGCTCCAGAATATATTAAAGAGGCCCCAAAATATATTAAAGGTGGTTATAACCACCTAGAAGAAGAAGTCGGCCCTGCCAGTGAAGAGACACTTCCACATGTGCTAGAATTGTATAAATAAGAGAGGTCAGTGCCTCATTTAGACACACACTCAGCTCACTTATCTAGTGCGCAAATATTGAAGGAAGTTGCAGTTACCAATTGCCGAAAGAAGGAAGAGAGAGAGAGGCGCATCCTTCGGAGAGGAACTTTTGTGTTGTTTGGTTCATTATCTTGGCATTGTATTGGCTATCTATATTAAGGAAGTTTTGATGGGTTTTATTCCCCTTGAGATTTTCCCAGGATAAATGCTTCTATACTCTTGTGATTGTGTTTCTCTCAGTGATCCTGCCTATGCTATTGTTATCTAGTAAATAGAAAGGTAACCTAATAATAGCTTAAACTTTAACATATCCAACTCATAACAATGACAAATAATCCTAATAGTAGGCACACATAAATAAATTAACCAGGGGATAGAGATTTGCTATGTACCATATGTTGTGATGGAGAGACACAAAACAAGGGCAAGGGTGAGTACTCCTAAACTCCATAAATTGTAAGGAACAATCCACATATTCATGAAATTCAAAGGAAACAAAGAGAAGGAATGCCCAAAAAGGAAAAATTCAAGGTCAGAGGACAGAAGTTATACCCAAAACAAAAGAAGGAATATGGGACCCACCAAGGAGGGAGACAATTGAGAAAGACCAAGGAAAAAACAAGGTAGATTAATCTAATTAAATAGGTATGGTTTGCACGTTAAATCAAGCAATCAAAGTTAAATCTCTTAATTGATCCTAGTTTTGCAAATAGTCCCTAGTGATAGTTATACTTGTTGATGTTTTTGGTAGCTATGGGAGGTATTCACCTCCAAGAGACCTCCTATAGATTGATATTCTGAGAAGAGAAAACCCATCTCTAGCAATGAGAGACAAGGGCATAAGTCGGCCCTAAAGAGAAAAATTATAATGGGAAATTATTATTTCTAAAAGGAGAACTTGGCCCTAAAATTTCAGTGACAAATTTGGTATAAATACAAGTCAAGCCTTTCTCATTTGACACACAACAACTCAATCTCCTAACACATCTAAGGCAGCCGCAAGAGTACTAATCTGAGGCAGCCACAGGAGTACTAGTCTGAGGCATCAAAATTCGGCATGATCTCAGGCATTTCTGTAACAACATATATCTTTGTATTTGGGTGAATTTCACTTGGATATCTTTCTGTAGCAGGTCTCCTTCTCTGATCGGGGGTGGCACTTGAGGAATTCTATGGTTGGGTGGTGATGAAGAGCATTACCTATGGTCAAACGAGCAAACCCATTGAGTAATATGTGTATGGTTAATCTTCTTGAGATCCTAGTTAGCCTACTGCAGTTGTAAACTAGTCTAGAATTTAAAAATTCAACATGGTGTCAGAGTGGTTCCTGTAATATGACCATTGCACATCAGTTAAGGGATGTTGTGAACCTATTGCAGGCATAGGAGAAGGGTCGAGCCTCCCTAACAAGCCTGTAAATAAATCTAAAGATTGGTTGCATGCCTACTAGCCTTGGTCAAGCCTTTGTTGAGGGTTTTGATTGTTGACCATAGTTAGAAGGTGCATCACTGCAAACTCTTTCTTTTTTGCTAAACATACTCCAGGTTTTTGAACCTCCTTTCTTGTCATAAGATAAGACTGTGAATCATGTATTGGAATGCACAATAAAAATCGGGATGATTCTCAAACAATACCAGCAGAAGCACATCAAATCTATGGAATGCATGGCATTCTTGATGAACATACTGAGGGGCACACAAACAGATTCTTGAGGAACAAGATTCTGATAAGATGTTGAATACTTGTGCAAAAGAGTTGTCTAGTAGAGGAAGTTGAAGTGGTGAAGCAGACTTTGATGTAGCTAATGTATAGGATGAATGGAATCTCTATCAAGGTCCTTGTCCATCAGTCAACTATGGTTGAACCTCTTCTATAGAATATGATAACAAATTAAGTGTTGATTTCTTGGTCTAAGAGCAGTAAGAGTGAACCAAATCTAGGCCAAGTTTGAGGCCTTCCATTGGCACGAAATTTAGAAGACAAATTGCAGCGTTTCAGTACAGTTTGAAGGCCATTTCAGGGACGAGTTAAGGACTATCTAGGGTAATATAAGAGGTGATTTGAGCCATGTTCAAAGCCTAATTTATGTCAAATTTATGGACCAATCTAGGGTGTTGTAGCATGTTTAAGGAGCCTTTTCAACAAAGATTGAGATCTGTTATGTATGTGAGTCAAAGGCTACACCAACTAACAAATTTCTATGGATAATGCTACAATTTAAGAGGTATGCACTTGTATATATATATTTTATTTTATAATGAGGGTGCTTGCAGGAGGAGGGACCCTTTTGTTGCAATTGTGGATCTATATGGATCTCAGTGCACTCAGAGGAGTAGCACACTCTCCCTAGAAGAGAAGACTCCAGGTTTGATTGTTTTAATTATCATGCTTGTAACCTACACTTCTAGTATATCTGACTTTCTACATTACGAGTAGGTCTCCTAGCTATGATAGCAATCCTTAAGTTGATTTGAAGTCATAATACTAGAGATGTACTTATTGATATCCCCTCTAGGAGATATTCTTTTTCTTTTGGTTTCTTGTTCCTGGCAGGTTATCTTCCATGGAGGTTTCCATGGAGATGTTGTTTCTTTTTTCTCTTTTTTTTTTTCTTGTTCCAGGCAGGTTACAACGAAGATATGTCACTAGTGATAGCCCTAAAAGAGAGCCATAGTGACGGTTGCAGAAGGCAACATATTATATGGTCTCTAGTTTTGAGACATGAAGTAGTCTGACCAGACGAAGGAGTTTATATGGATTGACAATTTTACCAGTCCAAATTTTGTCACGTGATTCCATCAGTTAGAGAAAGTGATAACATAGGAGACTTGTTCATTTACATTACAGAGCTCTTCCCACCCCGGGGAAGATGGTGTCAGGTCTTCCAGATCTTCGTGTAAAGCATGATGGAATTTGTAGAGATTGTGGGGTTCTTTCCGAGCAGTGACAGCAAATCCAAGGAGATTTATGCAAACATATTTGTGTGGACCCATGACAGTTATTTCCTTTGAAGAGAAGATAGCCTTCTGGAGATCTAGAGGATATCACATGGATATTGACAGTGAAAGGAAGGAGGAGATGGTGACTTCTCCCCCTTCACCCTTCAGCATTTCAGAGGGAGCTAGTTGAGCTCGTTGATCCAGATGATCCAGTTGATATTCCTAGAGATATTGCAGTAGGCCGAAAGAGGCATGTGTGTGCTCATCAAACTCTGCAGGAGGCAAAAGGACATGCAACTCCCGTGGTACTTTCTGAGAAATACATAGACCACAAAGACATTCGAGCTATGCTATAGCTATGAGCCACATCATTGACTCTTGAGCCTTCCTGTTGTGAGGAAGCATCCAGTTAACAGATATGGAGAGAAGCCGTGATAGAGGAGTATTAGTCCATTGTTAAGAATAATGTGTGGGATACTGTTCTAAGACCATAAGGGAAGTCTGTGGTGACTTCCAAGTGGATCTATAAAGATCAAACATATAGCTGACGGGAGCATCGAGAAGCACGGAACGAGATTTACTGCCAGAGGTTTATCTCAGGTGGAGGGAATAGATTATGAGGAGACATTTTTTCCTATTGCTCGATATATTTCCATCCAGATGATCATTACCTTTGCAGTAGCCATGGGATGGAGATTACATCAAGGGGATGAGAAGAAAACCTTTCTCAATGAAGAGATTGAGAAAGAAGTGTACACCGAGCAGCCAATGGGTTTTGTGATACATGAGAAGGAGTCTCATGCGTGCAGATCGAAGAAGGCCATGTATGGACTTATTCAGGCACCTCGAGCTTGGTATACGAGGATTGTGTTAAATTTGGCAGCATCGACATTCATTCTCCAATGAGAGGCCATATGGGCCACCCTGAGGCTAGCCAGGGAGATTTGGAGAATTAATCAGTCTTGTGAGATATTGACAAAAGCCAAGGGGAACGTACAACCTCTGTGAGTCAAACCAAAAGTCAGAACGAATGAGATGTTATGTGAGTCTAATGAAAAAGTCAGGGGGGATGTACAACCTCTGTGAGCATAGACAGTCTAGTGTAAAAGTTAGGGGGAACGTACAACCTCTTTGAGCATAGATAGACTAGTGAAAAAGTCTGGGGGAACGCACAACCTCCGTGAGCCTAGTCAAGCCTTATGAGCCGTTGGCACGTGTAACATTATCCACCATGAAGAGAATTTCGAATTGCCTTGTAACGCTAAGTTGTAACTAAAGTCTTAAGTCTAGTTCTATTTTAGAACTAAAATGTAACGCTGAGTTGTAACTAAAGTCTTAAGTCTAGTTCTAATTTAGAACTAAAGTGTAATGTTGAGTTGTAACTGAAGTCTTAAGTCTAGTTCTATTTTCAAACTAAAGTGTAATGTTGAGTTGTAACTAAAGTCTCAAGTCTAGTTCTATTTTCGAACTACAGTATACCAGTCTCAAGTCTAGTTCAAAATAAAGTATGAAGTTGAGTTATGATTAAAGCATGCAAACAAGTTACTATTTCGAGCCTCTCCTCTTCATCCTATATAAGTAGAGGTCGACCCCTCTCTTCAACACAGTTTTGATATGCAGGTTAAGGGAGAAGCAATAGAGGAGCATATCAGTGATAAAGAGGCAGCATAGCAGTGTTGTATATCAGCAATAGAGGTTGCATATCAGAGGCATATATCAGCAGCATATCAGTGTTGTATATCAACAATAGAGGCAACATATCAGAGGTGTATTTCAGCAAGGTCTCTTAGGTCTTTGTCAGGTCAGAGTCATCT
>ML782724.1:561251-598611 GCA_009831015.1 Picea engelmannii
GTTGATGTGCATGCTTACTTATCTACATAGTTATTGCTATTCGGTTATGATTTGGTATTGTTGAAGTGTATTAAGCTGGAATCAAAGTGTTGAAGAAAATAAAAGAATTAATCCGCATAAGAAATCAAGCTCATAATTTAACAGATTGATGGATATGGCATGAGATATGTCTATGCCGTGAGTACCACAGAAACAAATAATATTGTGGATGGCAGTTCGCGAAGCAGTGTGGCTTCACAAGGTCTTTGTAGACTTGATTGGTCAGTGATATCATTATGTTCGAGACATGATGCAGATGGAGACAGTACAGGTGCAGTACTTTCCCACAGAAGACCAGATTGCAGATGATCTCACAAAGCTTCTTACCAGGACGAAGTTCGAGTACTTCCGTGAGAGACTTGGAATGATGCCTCCCTCGTTGAGAGGCAGGGTTGATGATTGCAGCTTCCTGATACATTCTCCAGATCGTACTCCTCTAGACTGAGTTGAGTTGATCTGTGAGGACACCTATGTGATAGGAAAAATTGTACTCCTATGGACTTAGTTGATTTGATCTATGAGATGAGTCATACTCCTCTGGACTAAGTTGAGTTGACTTATATTTGGTCTCCTGTCATACTCCTCTGGACTGAGTTGAGTTGACTTGAGATGGCTCTCAAGTTCGTACTCCTATGGACTTAGTCAAATTGATCTATGAGAGTGATGTCCCTAGTGGTTGAGCGCTAGAGGACACATCATGGGGAGTGGACCCATGACATCACACTATGGGATAGACCCCAGTGTTTCTAGAGGGAGGAGCCTCTAGTGGTCCACATGGGATGAGCCATGTGTTGATGTGTCCACATGGGATGAGCCATGTGATGTACCCTTGAGGTCAAGCTCAAGTGGTTGAGGTATCCAAGTGGTTGGGAGGATATTCCATTGGCCAACAACCCTTAGGGGTTGGGAATATCCATCCGGGTTGGTGCCCAACAATCCTTGGAGACCTGATGGTCATATGGTTGGGAGAATGTTCACCTGGGTTGGTGCCAAACAACCCTAACAGGTTGGGAGAACATTCATCTGGGTTGGTGCCCAAAAACCCTTGGAGACCATTGTTCCTTGATGAGATATGTCATGTGGTGATGAGGCCCTTGACAATGGCACACTAAGTGGCAATGAGACCGTAGTGTCATTCGAGTGGTGATGAGGCCCTAGAAGATGGAAAAGGTCCACATTGGAGTAGAAATGTGTGACAAGGAGATGCTACCAATAACATGGTCTGCAAGACCATGCCGTGGTCAGAGGAACATGTTATAGCATGCAAGGCTATGAGGACCATGAGTAAACATCACTAAGAATACCTCCCTAGCTAAGAGGGAGTGTTGATGTTTTTGGTAGTTGTGGGAGGTATTCACCTCCAAGAGACCTCCTATAGATTGATATCCTAAGAAGAGAAAAACCATCTCTAGCAATGAGAGACAAGAGCATAAGTCGGCCCTACAGAGAAAAATTATAATGGGAAATTATAATTTCTAGAAGGAGAAGTCGGCACTAAAAATTCAGTGACAAATTAAGTATAAATACAGGTCAATCCTTCCTCATTTGACAAACAACAAATTGGTCTCCTAACACATCTAAGGCAGCCGCAGGAGTACTAATCTGAGGCAGCCGCAGGAGTACTAGTCTGAGGCACCAAAATTCGGCCTGATCTGAGGCATTTCTATAATAGCATATATCTCTGTATTTGGGTGAATTTCTCTTGGATATATTTATGTATAAGGTCTCTTTCTCTACTCGGGGGTGGCACTTGAGGATGCCTATGGTTGGGTGGTAATGAAGAGCATTACCTATGGTCAAACAATCAAACCCATTGAGTAATCTGTGTATGGTTAATCTTCTTGAGATCATAGTTAGCCTACTGGAGTTGTGAACTAGTCTAGAATTTAAAAATTCAACAATACTAGCACGAATAATGGTCAATATGAGAACTATATGCACTTCTCAAGGTGATATAATAGTTCTTAGTAGAACAATACCACTTTCAACAAATACATTGGATATGAAAGCATAAACAAAGATCGATTCAAATGAGTTAAACTTCAAGCAACATTAGGTGGGAAGATAGAACAGGTTTACTTTAACTTTACACAATGTGTGACTAGCGCACATTTACATTCCCTTTTTCTCTCATTTTATAGAAAATTTCATGAAGAAGTAGGATCACCTTATAAGGTAATTCTTTGACAAGATAAATGATTGGAAGAAAAACAAAAAACAAAGAAGTCACAATTTGCATATTCAACTAGTTACAAAAGAAAATAACATGGATATTCACTAAGATAAAACCAACATCATAAAGGATGCGAGAGAGCTACTGCCTCTTGTATCTTCTACAACTCCACCTCTCCTTATCAAACTGGAGCATCTCTATATATATTTAAGGGACCTTCACTCCTAAGTAATCTTTTAACTTTCACTATATCTATTTATAAACAATTGTTTTATCCCCGCTTGGTTTTAACAAACAATTTTCAGTTTAAATATGAACACTCAAATAGTAAGATTGATGACATTGGAGGGGGCTAAAATGTATGAACAAGGAATGAACACAGACAAAATTTCATGTCTTTTTGCAACATCAGGTGGGCAGATAGAACAGATTTACTTTAACTTTACACAATGTGTGACTAGCGCGCATTTCCATTCCTTTTTGCTCTCATTTTAGAGAAAAAATCATGAAGAAGCAGGATCACCTTATAAGGTAATTCTTTGACAAGTATAAATGGTTGGAATAAAAACAAAAAACAAATAAGTCACAATTTGCATATTTAGCTAGTTACAAAAGAAAATAACATGGATATTAACTAAGATAAAACCAACATTGTAAAGGATGGGAGAGAGCCACTGCCTCTTGTATCTTCTACAATTCTACCTCTCCTTATCAAACTGGAGCATCTCAATATAGCTTTAAGGGACCTTCACTCCTAAGTAATCATTTAACTTTCACTATATCTATTTATAAACAATCGTTTTATCCCCGCCTGGTTTTAACTTTTAACAAACAATTTTCAGCTTAAATATGAACACTCAAATAGTAAGATTGATGACATTGGAGGGGCTAAAATATATGAACAAGGAGTGAACATAGACAAAATTTCATGGCTTTTTGCTAGATCTAAATTGCTAATGACTAATTCATAAAGACCATGGTTATTTTTTACGGCTTTAACTACATGAGTATTATTAATTGGCTGAAATTTTATTTGTTCTTGCCCTAATACAACACTAGCATCTATCTGAAGTAGTAAAGTTCATCTAGTAGACCAGGAGCCTAAATTCAATCTAATACATCAAAGATTCAGTGGACCTATGGGCCCACCTAGCCAACTTTTTGGCAGACAAACAATTTAGAATCGTAATTTTTACAATCTTTTCAGCAATTTATGTTTTTAATAGAAAATTCGACAATAGATCATGTGGGACCACCTGGCCAACTTGCCAGCAAATAGACAATTTAAAATAGATCACGACTCTTACAACTTTTTCAATAGTTATGTTCTCAAAAAAAAGTTATTATATTAAAAACACGATAATGAATTAAAATTTCGTTCTCCATGTACGAGGCCCCTAAATTCAATCATCGAAGCCCCTAAATTCAATCTACTAATTAATTTCAATCCTTGATGCCCCAAAATTTAATGGTTAAAACATGATGTGCCTATGCAAATGACCAAAGTTTAGACAGATGGGGCTCGCGTCTTCTGCATAGTTATGTCTCAGTAAGTCATTGAAAAACCTTCCTTCATTGACATGGTCTAAGCAAATTTTTTGTTCTTTCGGTTGGAATGCATGGGTGGGTGGTTCCACTGGACTGCATGGGAACTATATTAAAGGGTTGGAGGGTTCTTATTTGAAAGTTCCTTGGAGGTCAATAGATCTTTATTTAGGATCCCTACTAGATGTTGAGCAGGTTCCACGGACACGATTCCAAACCATGATATATTTGGTGATTGTACTCCAAAACCTTCATTAGCTTTGGATGAAAATTAGGGGATGTTGTCAAAAGGAAGTTATAATCTTTGTTCTAGGGTTCCCGTAGGTGTAGAGTGTGGGGAATATGAGGGTGGCCTTAGACCCAATCCGAGTAAAGGGGGAAAAGGTTTGGGTAGGGGAAAAAGGTCAAACCTCTCCTTAGCCCAAGAAAGAACAACCATTGAGGTTGTGGAAGGAAAGAAGTCACTGTCAACAGGTATTCTTAGAGCATTTACAACTCCAACCCCCTTCCCTTGTGATTTTTCTAACTATAAATGCTATAGGGTTAGGCCATCCCACAAAAAGATTGGCCTTCAAGAAACTTATACAAAGTGTATAATCCTAACATCATTCTATTACAAGAGATTACGTGTGATGGGGGAAAAGTGGTTCATTATTTGGAAAAGCTAATGGGGGCATGGGATTTTATTTGTTTGGATGCAAGCAGTAGGTCTGTCAGGTTGGTGGCAGGGTGGAAATCTAAGGGTTTTCATTGTACTAATTCATTGGCTTTCTTCTCGGGTTTGGGCACTGTGTTTTTTTCCTAGGAGATAGGGATGGATTTGACAGCCCTAAACATCTATGGACCTTACCTTGAGATAGAAGAACATTGGATGAAGGTGTTTGGTATGGGAGTGTTGAAGTAAAATAGGGTTATTCTGAGGGTGACTTAACTTCTCCTTAGGCCATGATGAGATCTAGGGGACACATGCTAAGTCGAACCATTTAAGTGATTTCTTTGTTAGAGGTTTTGAGGAGGTGGGATTGATAGATGTTGCGACTATTAAACTGAGCCCTACATGGAGGAATAAGAGAGTAGGGGAGGTGAGGATTTCTCAAATGATCAACTGTTGGTTAGGCAATGGGTTCATTCAAGGATGGACTCTGACCACAACCCTATTCTATTGAAATTTACAAAAGGTGGTCCCAATCCATCTAGTCCATTCAAGTATAATCCTAAATGGCTCAAGGATCAGGACTTTGTCTCTTTAATTAAAAGAACTTGGATTCCATTCACCAAAACTAGGCAATCTTCTACTGCTATACAATTTGCGGACAATCTCATGCTGATTAAGAAAGTGGCTACCAGATGCACTATTGAAAAGAGGAATAAAGATGAGAAGGAGCTCAGGGAGATTGAATCCCAACTCAAACAATATTATGAGAATGAGATGGTGGGTTTTGAAAGTGACGAGATTAAGGAGGTTTGTCAATATTTTGGAACTTCAAAAAAGAAAGCTTCTTGAATCCAATGAGGCTGAGTGGAGACTCGATAGAAGGACTCTCTGTTGGGCCTGTGAAGATGAATATACAAACAAAATTCACCATTATGCAAACCATAGAAGAAATGTCAATAGCATTTGGATGATGCAGAATGGGGTGGGAGAAGAGGCAAACAACTTTGAAGATTTAGGGAAGTTGGGATTGGAACATTTTGGGGATGTTTATAAGGAAGACAATAAAGCTACTAATGTTCAAGTGGTAAAGATGACAACCTTCTTCCCCAACTTTGTAAATGACATGTCCAATGAGTCTCTGATGGAAGAGGTAGCTAAGGAAGATCTTCAAGTAGTATTGCACAGCTTTCAAAAAAATAAAAGTCCATGACCAGATGGTTGACCTGCAAAATTATTTTTGGGTTTTTGTGATTTGATAGAGGATGAATTAATTAAATTTATTGAGGAATCCAAAGTTAATGGCATAATACTTGCAGATTTTAACTCAAACTTTATATCTTTGATACCAAAATCTGCAAATCCAAGTTCCTTTGAAAAATTTAGACCCATTTCCCTGTGTAATTGTGTTTACAAAATAATTGCTAGAAGGGTTAAGGCCCTTTTGTTTGATACTGTCTCCCAAGAATAATTTGGGTTCTTATCTGGAACACAAACCCATGAGGCTATCAGGATGGCATATAAGGCTCTTCATTCTATAAAATCTAAGAGGATGTCAGCCATGGTTGTAAAAATTGATCTGTCAAAGGCATATAACAAAACTAGTTGGTTGTACCTTAGGTTGATGCTGATGCATGTTGTATTTTGCTTGCCTTTTGTCAATTGGGTTATGAGTTGTATTTCTTATGTTTCCTTTGCTATTTTAATCAATGGTACTGCTACAGGTTTTTACAAAATAGGAAGAGGGATGAGACAGGGGTGCCCTCTGTCACCCATGTCTTCCTTATTGTGGCAGAAGGGCTATGTAAGGCACTGAATGAGACTAAACAAGAAAGAAGATTCTAAGGCATCAGAATGGGAGGAAACCTTGAATCTATCTCGCCTTTTGTTTGTTGACAATATAATTACATTCTGTCATGGCTCTAGGATGGATGAATGTAAGTTAAAAGAGATAATGGATCTTTATTGCTTGGCTACTGGCATGTTGATTAATTCTGTAAAATCTATTATTTCTTTTTGGGGCATTCCTAACGAAGAGAAGATGTTCTATGCTCAGCAGTTTCCCTATCAATAGGTGGATTTGCAAAATGGACTGAAGAACCTTGGATTTATCATCAAGCCAAACGATTATAGTAAGAAGGGTTGGGCCTGGCTATTTGCAAAAGTCAAAAAGATATCGTTTGTCTGGTAGTTTAGATGGATCTCTATGGGAAAATACTACCGTTGATGAAATCTGTGTTAGAAGCCATCCCAGTATATTGGATATCCTTGGCCTTCATTCCTAGATGGGTTCTTGACAAGCTCAAGCAAATTAGTTTCAGGTTCTTATGGACATGCAGCAGGGAAGAGAAAGGCATTCCTCTTGTTAAATGGAATAGATTGGTTGTTCCAAAGGATTCAAGTGGGTGGGGATTGAAAAACACTCGTCATTTTTCTAAAGAACTAACAACAAAAAATGTGTGGAGATTATTGTGAACTATGGTTTGTGGAGTCAGGTAATTGTTCAGAAAGATATAAACCCGACGTCAATGTGTTGAATTTTGCTTACCTAGCACATGGAAGTTAATTCCGAGCAAACTAAATTTACTGAACTAAAGCACAGCTAGGTTACTCAACGAAAATATAAGCGGAAGCATAAAACAGAAACCAAACACATTTGCACATGAGATTTCAGGTAAACAACCCTGGAAAAACCCTTGCGGGAAAACCAGTTCTGAGTTTGATTTTATTAAATAAAATCCTGGGCTCCCATCCTAGGATAATGGCCCATCAGATATCTGATTTAGAGGATTACAATGCTGTAGCTGATAACCTAGCCCACTTGGTTGCTATCTCCCTCACTGCCCCCTGCACCCTTTCCTCAGCCCTGCCCACTCAGACACAAGTACATGAGCAAGACTCCCTCTTTCTCTTATGCACTCATCATGTGCCTCTCACTCTCCTTAAATTTTCTTTTATAACTCCTAATGACTAAAACCCTAACCCTAGATCTCAATGGCCAAGATTAGATCTTGGATCTCACGATCTAATGGTCACAACTTAATCTTTCGTTGAGATGACTTAAATCACTTAAGTCACTCAACCTTACAAAAGTCACTTTAGTCATTACATAAAATCCACTTTAAAGAGTGTCGCTCGAACACCTCAACATGCTAGGCACTGCTAATGCAGAAGTGTTGAAGTTTGAGTAGCTTTGGAAGATATTCTTATTATCAAATATTGTGTTAAACCAAGACAAAACCCTAAAGAATAATATTATGTTATATTTGCAAAGTCGACCTTATTGTGCCTTTGTAAAAGTCAGCCCTATTATGCCTTGGCAAAATTCAATTGTAAATTAGAAAGGGTAAAGTGTACAAGTTGGCCCTGGCCTAATTCTGGGTGGCTCAACTTGTATTTATAAGAGGCTAGGCGCCTCACTTGGAGAACATATAACACAATCTCTCTCACACAAGTAAAAGTGCGCAAGTTTGAGGAGGAGATGCAACTACAGAGGAAGGGTGTTCTGGTGAAGGGTTTTGGTTACCTGTTGGAGGACTATCTTGGTCTAGTGGTGCGCTACCCTATTCTAGTTAGGGTTTCTAGTTTATCTTCTTCTTGGTGAGAACTCTCTTGAGAGAGACATTGTACTTGTTGAAGAATCTATATTGAAGAATCTTTGTTGGGTTTTCTCCCCCACGAAGGTTTCCCAGGATAAATCTTGTGTATATTGTGGATGTCTTTCTTTCAGTGATCCTTATGCATGCAGTTATTGTTTTAATAGTCTAAAGCCTAGTAGAAGAAATCGTTGTTTAATCGACAAAACTCGGAAAAATCGCGATTTTTTAAGCCTGCTGATTTTTTCAAAAAAAAAAATCGCGATTTTTACACAGAGAAAAAAGCGTGCGTTTTTCAAAAAATTGGGAAAAAGTGGAAAAAATCGGGAAAAAGCGGCAATGTCACCCAGGCCGCGGGATAAAGAGCCCAATTTCATTTTTTTTATGGTCATTATGTTTTTTTTTTTTTGTGGAGCAGCAAGGGAAGAACTTTGTGGAGGCCATCAAGCATTTTTGAGGTGTGCAAAGGCAGGGTAGTTTTGGGACATATACATTTATATATGTGATCATTGATGTCATTTTGTATTGATTTCAAACTTTCAGTAATGACTTTGATGTATCGGTTTTTGTTTGGCATCCACTATATAATATATATCGGTTCTTTCTTCATATTTATGTGCCTATTTGTTTATATCATGTTGTTGTTGCTTTATATATTGAAAAATGTTTAAAATTTTGAAAAAAAAAGAATAAATTATGTATTTTTTAATGTTTTCCGAGTTTTTTCGATTTTTTCGCCGATTTTTTCCGAGCCGATGTTTTTAGGACCCTTACCGAGTTTTTTTCGTTGCCGAGTTTTTCCACTAGGGTCTAAAGTTAAAGAATATTGAACACACTTAACTGCTTAAGAGAAATTGTAACATGGAATCAAAAAGGGCTTGAAAGAAGCCATTTGCACAGTCTAGAAGAACTTGGTGGGGAAGTCAATACCATAGGAAGACTCTCCTAACCCTAGTGCACCTCTCCTTGGGTTTAGATTCTCAGTTTGACAAAGTTTTGAAATTTGCAACTGGTGCTGCAACTGTTGGTAATTGCACAAAACCCTAGAAGGTGATTTCTCCCACTTTCTGGAGGACGCTAGTCAAAGTAAAACCACCAAGGAGCTTGCCTTAGGAGGGCGCATCTTTCCCTTGGAGAAAAATTCCACAATTCACATTTTGAAAAATTAGGGTTTCCTCATAAACCCTAGCTCAAGACATCTTGGCCACTGCAGATTGAAGTTGGAGTAGTTCATCTTGGCCTAACACTCTTTAGTAAGTACAAAACCTTTCTTTGAAATTTTTTTACTTTTCTCATTGTATTTTCGTTCAAGGACAAGATGGCTCCCAGTACCAAGCTTGATGAGAAGCTTGAGGGTGTCGATAACTTCCGAGCATGGAAGTATAGAGTGATGCTCATTCTAGAAGAGAATGATCTAGAAGATTTCGTCAAAGAAGAAGTTCCAAAACCAGATGAAGATGAGGCCAAGGCAAAGTACAGAAAGAACCTAGTTAAGGCCAAGAGAATTATTGTTGATTCTATCAAGGATAATTTGATCCCTCATGTCTCTTCATTGACAACTCCCAAGCAAATGTTTAAAGCCTTATCCTGATTGTATGAAGGCAAGAATATCAACTGAAAGATGAACTCGAGAATGTGAAGATGCGGAATTTAGAAACTATCCAATCCTATTTCACAAAGGTGTCTCAAATCAAAGAATAGCTTGAAGCCATTGGAGACACAATTGAATAAGTTGAATTAGTAATGACTACATTGAATGCTCTCCATAGATCTTGGGAATCATTCATTCAGGGAATATGTTCTAGAAGAAGGCTAACAAGGTTTAGCAGACTATGGGAGGATTTCACTCAGGAAGAAGCTAGATTGGAAACAATAGAAGAGAAACTAGGTGATGAGGAAAATCAAGCTCTAGTAGGTCATACAAGAAAAGGAAAGAGAAAGAAGGAAGTTCATACACACAAGAAGCCTCATGGATTACAAAAGACTCAAAAGTTTAAGAAGGATTTCTCAAATTACAGATGCTACATATGTCAAAAGATGGGGCACATTGGAATAAATTGTCCCAACTCTAAAGGTCAGGTCAGAAAAGGAAAGTATAAAAGACATCATGCTCATGTCACAGAAGATGATGAACATGATCATGAGAAAACCAAAGAAGAAGACTCAAATGAAGAATATGTATTGATCTAGGCTCTTACAGGCACAGCCACACATGGAAGTGACACATGGCTTATTGAGAGTGGTGCTTCTAAGCACATGACATGTTACAGGGATTCTCTCTCAGCATTAGTTCAGAAAGACTCACCTCACAAAGTGAAGCTAGGTGATGACGATCAATATCCCATTAAAGGAGTAGGAGAAGCATCCTACATATTGGATTCCGAAAAACCTATGAAGATGAAGGACGTTTTGTATGTGCATGGTTTGAAAAAGAATCTCCTTTCTATCTCAGCTTTGGATGAGAAAGGATTCAGAGTCACTTTCATTGATGGTGAAGTTCTCATGTGGCCAAAAGGAAAATCTATTGATGATGTTGTAGTGATTGGTGTTCAAGAAGGAAGCCTATACAAGTGAAAGAGACATTCAGTTTCAGCATTAATACACAGTACAATTACTCCAAGTGAGCTTTGACATAGATGGTTTTCTCATATACATTACAAATCCCTGCCAATCCTGAGCAAGATGGTGACAGGTCTGCTAGAAATCCAAGTGGAACATGAAGGCATATGCAAGGGATGCGCACAAAAAAAAAGGATTCGGCCCCGCTTGCCTTAAGGAACCAGTGTAGAAGTTTGGAGGTTTCGATCTATTTTTGGAAGGGTGTTAAGTGTCATCCAGTATCCCTATCCAAGAAGGATTGAATGAAAAAGAACGCCCTTTGAATCAGAGCCTTCATTCATGAATAACAAGCCTACAAAGTACAGGACTGCAGAATTCGTTTCAAGGCTGCAGAAATTCGGCCAAGTCAAATCTAAGGATTTCTATCAGTAATTGCTCAAGTGTTTTCATTTAGGAAGGTCTTATAAGCCTTGGAAAGTTCATATCTACAAGTTATTCTTCAAATCTACTAGCATAACAAGCAAAAGGTCTCTAGTCCTCCTCTCTCTCTTGTGAATTTTGTATTGTAGCACCCCATTGGGGTTTTTTTTGTACCTGCAAGTTTATTAATTAATAAAGAGGAAGATTTTTTGCTGGGGTTTTCTCCCTCATTGGGTTTCCCCAAAGTAAAACTTTGTGTCCCTGTATGATCTTTATTTTTTACGTTGCTCTTATTCAGTTTATTTAGTATTGTGGATTGAAATTTCTAAAGTGTTGAAAACGAAGCTAAAATTTCATCTTCACATAAATCAAGCTCAAAATTTAACATGGTATCAGAGCTTTGGGTGTAAGGAGCTTGTTGTTGCAGAATTTGAGCCTACACAGATCCAGTAGAAGAGCTTGATCTAGTCCAGTGTAAATCAGATCCATAAAAATGGAATCCTCTTCTATCTCATTCAAGGTCGAGGACAGACTAACGGGAGCTTCAAAATTTAATGTTTGGAAGCTCAAGGTCATGAATATTTTACAGGAACACGAATTGGATCAGTATGTGACTTTTGTGGTAGAGGAGCCAACATCTAATGCAGGAAGAGAAACCTTCCGAAGGAATTAGGCCAAGGCAAAGAATATTATCTTTGACTCAGTCAAAGACAATATTATGCCTGTGATGACCTTCCTCATGACAACCAAGGAATGTATGGACATTTTGATAAATCTTTATGAGAAGAAGGCTCCTAGCCAAAAGAGGACCCTAAAGCACAAACTTAAATATCTGAAGATGTAGAAGGGAGAATCGGTTTCCTCTCTCTATTCAAGGATAGCACAGGTTCGAGATCAGTTACTGGTTACAGGTGTTATAGTGGATGATGATGAGCTAGTGCAGGCTATTTTTGATGGAGTCCCTTCATCTTGGGAAACCTTTCTATCCATCGTAAGTGGTAGGGAGATCCAGCCTACCTTTGAGAGGTTGTGGAATGACTGTCTGCATGAAGAAAGTCACATGGCTACTAGGAATGAGCCTCCCAAGGAAGATCACACTGCATTGGCTGCCAAATTCAAGGGAAGAAGAAAATCTACCTTCCAGAAGAATTCCCAGAAAAAGGAAAACACCAAGGAAGCGTTTAAAGGTAAGGGCTTTGATATTTCTAGAGTAAAGTGTTATAATTGCAACAAAATTGGACATTTCGCAAAGGATTGTTGGCCCAAGAAAAAAGGGAAGCATCATGCTTCCACTGCTGAAGATGAAGAATCAAAGAAGACACAGAAGGGGTCTCCTAGTGAAAAGGAGAAGAAGAAAGAATATTACCTTGTATCAGCATTATCTAGTACAGTGATTACAGGACTTACACTTGGCTAGTTGACAGTGGAGCATCAAAACATATGACAGGTTATAAGAATATCCTCTCTAACTTTAGGAAGAGGACTTTCTCAGATCAAGTGGAGCTTGGGGATGACAGAAGCTACAGGATTGTAGGAGTGGATTCCATCTCCTTCCATCTAGAATCTGGATCTATACTTCACATTGATGAAGTCTTATATGTGCTTGGACTGAGGAAAAATATTCTATCAGCTGCAACTCTTGAGGACAAGGGTTATTGGGTAACCTTTATGGAGAGAAAAGCGCTATTATGGGCAAAGGTAGCCAGTTGAATTCAACCAAGCCTATTAAGGTTTGAAGAGGCGGATTATATATAGTGACAAGACAGTTTTTTCAGGGACTCCTTCATCTGAGAATTCTAATTCAGACAGTCATAGGGAGGAATTTCATGAAGGTCCAAGTGATGAGGCTTTAGAGATTGTTGAGAATTTGGAAAGGTATCTTGAAGAACCACCTACCAAGAGAAAACCAGCGTGGTTCAAAGAAAAAATGCACGAATAAAAAAAGATTGCAACCCCTAAAGGGACCTTCGGGGAAAGAAAAAGGCCGCACAGGTTTGGTGGCTATGTTTCTTTGGTAAGCAACATTAGTGATTCTGAGCCTACCTTATTTGAAGAAGCTGACAGGTTACAGGTATGGAAAGATGATATGCTAGAAGAATACAGGTCTATCATGAAGAACAATGTTTGGGAAATTGTACCCAAACAAAAGAATAAGGCCAGATTTGTTGCAAGAGGTTTTTCACAGAAAGAAGGTATAGACTATGATGAGATATTTGTCCTAGTAGACAGGTATACTTCCATTCATACTATCATTTCTTTGGCTTCTGTACTTGGCTGGAAATAACATCAGATGGATGTAAAGACAACGTTTCTAAATGGTAAAATAGAACATGAAGTCTTTGTGGAACAACCTGAAGGGTTTGTAATGCATAGCAGGGACTCTCATGTATGTAAACTAAGAAAATTGTTGTATGGCCTTAAACAAGCTCCCAGGGTATGGTATGAAAGAATTGATGGCTTTCTAAAGGGCTTGGGTTTTCAGAAAAGTGATGTTGATGTTGTTGAAGATTGAGTAGCTTCGGAAGATATCCTTATTGTATTTGACCAAGACAAACCCTAAAGAATGTTATTATATTATATTTATTAAGACAACCCTATTGTACCTTTGTAAAATTCGGCCCTATTGTGCCTTGACAATTAAATGTAATTTAAGAGGGTAAATTGACAGGTTGGCCCAGACCTAATTTAAGGAGGCCAGACTACTATTTATAGGGGAGGCTAGTGCCTCACTTACACACTCACTCATAAGCTCTGCAACAAGAGGAAAAGTGTGCAAGTCTTGGAGGAGAAGCTACTGCAACTAGGTGTGATGTCAAGGAGGGGTTTTGATCTATCTCTTGGTTAAGTGGTGTGCTACTCTTCTTAGTGAAGGAGTAGAGGAGGATTTTATGCTTTGTTAGTTCTCTCTTGAGAGAGAGAATCATTGTTCTTGGTTGGCTAATCTATATTGAGGAAGTTTACTAGGTTTTCTCCCCCTAGAGGGTTTCCTAGGTTAATCTTTGTGTCTCTCTCTTATTTCTGTGAATGCCTCTCTTTCAATGATCTTATATATGCAGCTAATGTACTAAATGATTGTTATAATAAAGAAGAACTATAACTGCTAGTTGTACAAGTAAAATATCAACATGATATCATAGTAGGCCTGAAAGAGATCAACTCACAGTTTATAAAGAAGTGGCTAGCCTCAGCGCACGCTCTCCAAAGTTCAGTTTTCAATGTTGCAGCTGCTGCAGAATTAGGGTTTCTGCATAAACCCTAAGGGTGACTTTTTCCATGTTTAAGGAGGATGGTTGAGAAAGTAACCAAACCTAGGAACTCACCCTAGGAGGGCGCATCTAGTCCCTAGATCAGAATTCCAAAATTTGAAGTTTGAGAAATTAGGGGTTCCTCATAAAACCCTAAGTTGCAGTTGCAGTGCTAGTTCTTTACTGCGAGTTCCTTCATGCCAGTTGCAACACCAGTTGCAGTACCAACACTAGTTGTAGTGAAATTCTGTGTGAAGTGTTGGAACTGATTTTTGATTGTCCTAGTGCGCCTTACCCTAGCAAATCTCCAACTACCTTTAAATTACAAGTTGAAGCACCTTTGAAGTTTTAAAGGTTCGTTATTGCTTTTCGCTGCTGTCAGATGGTGCCACTACCTCTCGACACTGTCAAATGTATGTACTTACATATATTTAAACTATATCATTATCTTAAGGATATTTAAAGGAGAAGGGATCGTTTATCCAAACAACAATCGTAGATATAGAAGGACCTCAGATCTAACATATTCAGAGAAACAATGCACCCCAGGTTTGATTATTTTGATGTGCCTCTATTTGTTATGGCATTATTGTGATCTTATGAACATCTAGGTTGTATTTTGATCTGTTGAAGTTATGACTATCATACTAAACATTGGTCAAAATTAAAGTCAGTATTAGATTGATTAAGGTTGAGATTATAGAGTTTATTCTCGAACTCAGATTTCTGTCAAGAAAGCATATTATCTTAGTACAAAGGACAGGTTGAAGAGAATACTTGTCATCCTGAGTGAAGGAGACTCGGAAGAAAAGAAACAACACTCATTCTTGAGGAAAAGACTCCAGGTTCCAGGTTTGATTGATTAAGTTGATAAGATTCAAATTTGCACATATCAAGTTTGATAATTGCCACATTACAAGTAAACACTATAGTTGTGATAGCAATCTTTGAAAAGTTTTATTATTGAATACTTGGTAGCATGTGTTGATGATTGCAGTGTCGTGAGACATCCTCCAGAATACGTTCTCCTCTGTGACTGAGTTGATTCAACCTGAGAGGGAGCCCAGTGTTGGGCATACCCACGTGATGGGGCATCGTTCTCCTATGTGTGTGAGTTTAGTCGTCCCCCAGTGGTTGGGGCATCGTTCTCCTCTGTGAGAGTTGACTCGTCCCCCAGTGGTTGGGTGTGCCCATGTGATGGGTGTATTGTTCTCCTCTGTGTAGAGAGTTGAGACAATGTGGTACTCCAGAGGATTTTGTTGAGTACGACGTCCTTGTGGCTGAGCATAGGTGGGCATGTACCTATTGGCTGAGCACTATTGGACGTGTGGATCCCTTGTTATATTGTCTAAGTGTAAGATTTGCTTGTAACCCTAATTGTGATGTAAAGGGTACAAGTCGGCCCCACCATATGTGTAATATAATTAATGTTTATTGTTCTAGTCTAGTATAAATAGAGGTGATTTCCCCATTGAGGAAACACACACATACACTTGCCACTTGTCATTTAGAAATTTCAGCAAGTACACTTTAAGAGTTGAAGTGTGCACCTCTCTTGGGAAAAAGTTTCAAGGTTGTAGAGCACCCTCTTGTGTGCATTAGGGTTTTGGGGTTGGGGGATCTTCTCTTGAGAATATAGCAAAGGATTGCTAGGTTTTCTTCCCTTGAGTAGAAGGGTTTCCCAAGATATTTCTTGTGTTCTTGTGCATGGTATTTCTTCTTGTGATCTTGGTTATTGCAGCACTTGTGTATGGTGTAGTTGCATTTGCTTATGGTTCAAATAAATTCTAAAATGAAATAAACCTCATGC
Organism: Picea engelmannii; assembly: GCA_009831015.1. NCBI lineage: Eukaryota > Viridiplantae > Streptophyta > Pinopsida > Pinales > Pinaceae > Picea > Picea engelmannii. Next base: position 577,291 of record ML782724.1, read on the forward strand.
TTGAGCCTAGCATAGTGAAAATTCAACATGTTTTCACAGCATAGGTCTTGAAGAAGCCATTGCACAAGCTTCAAGCAAGTCGTCCTCTCTCTTCTGCAGAACCGTACAGCCCTCCTAGGGTTTCCAAAAAAAGGTACGCCCCTCTCTTGTTTGGCTATTTTAGCACTTTATACTTGAGTGTTGGGGATAAAAATTGCATAGGAGTGTACGACCTCCATTTTGGATTTTGGATTTTTGGCCCTAGGGTTTCGCAATTTTCTGCAGAAATTTCAGTTTTAGGGTTTTTGCAGCTCATTGAAGGAGATTTCATCTCACCAGTGTTCTTCTAACTTTCAAGGCTTATTGTTGGTAGTCATAAGCCCAATGAAACCTAAGATTGCTAGCCTAGCCTAGCCGTTAGGTTTCCTAGCCCAGTTGGTAAGGGTTTGTGAAGAATCTGAAAATATGATGAACAAAACTATGGTGGAAGATAAGCTTGATGGATCAAGCAACTTCAATTCTGGAAGTCAAGACTTTAGAGAGATGAAGACATCAAAGAAGAAGACTTCTTATTCATTTCATCACTCTCGGGTACGGTTCCTACTGATAATGATATTTGGTTAATTGACAGTGGTGCCTCTAGGCACATGACTGGATATAGAGATCATCTGACAGATCTTATTGAGAAAGAGACCGATATACATGTTGTACTTGGAGACAATGCCAGATATAATGTGAAAGGGGTTGGAACTTCTACATTCCAACTAGATTCTAACATACCTCTTCAGTTGAGGGAGGTATTATATGTACCTACGATGAAAAGGAACCTTGTCTCCATTTCTACCTTAGAAGACAAAGGCTACAAGGTTACCTTTTCTGAAGGAAAAGTTCTTGCATGGCACAAGGACTCACATATAAATTATGCCCGAGTAATTGGTGTTCAAGAAAATAGCTTATACAGGTTGATTGTTCGACCAGTCCAGACCCTGTTACATGATACTATCAGCTTGAGTGAGATATGGCATAGGAGACTTTCTCACATTCATTATAGAGACCTTCCAGCTCTAGGGAAAATGGTAACAGACCTTCCAGAGATACAAGTTCAACATAAAGGTGTTTGTAGAGGTTGTGCTCTTGGCAAGAATGTCAAGGGGTCCTTATTGAGCAGTGACAAAAGATCCAAGGGAATCTTGGACTTGATACATTCAGATGTGTGTGGACCAATGACTGTTGCCTCCTTGAATAGATATTTGTACTATGTGCTCTTCATAGATGATCACTCTCGGAATACATGGATTTATTTCTTGAAGACCAAGGATGGAGTCCTTGCGATATTTCAAGAATTCAAAGCTCAGGTTGAGAACTTGACCAGAAGGAAGATCAAAGTGCTAAGATCAGATAATGGAGAAGAATACACATCCAAGGATTTCAGTGATTTCTGTATTGAGGCAGGGATCAAGAGCGAGTACACAGTTTCTTATAACCGTAAGAAAAATGGGGTTGCAGAGAGGAAGAACAGAACCATCATTGAGACAACCAAAGAAATGATACATGATCATAGTCTACCTATGATTTTGTGGGCAGAAGCATCCATGACCGCAGTATATGTTCAAAACAGGAGTCCTCGCCAAATTTTGAAGAACATGACTCCCGAAGAAGCCTTCACCGGAGTGAAGCCTGAGTTTGGACACTTCAGGATATTTGGGTGTCCAGTATATTTTCATGTACCCAAGGAGAAGAGGTCCAAGCTAGACCCTTAAGGTAGAAAGGGTACATTTGTGGGATACAGTGAATCTTCGAAGGCATATCGGATCTACATCCCTAGTCAAAGACAGATTGAGGTGAGCAGAGATGTCATCTTTGAGGAAGAGATAGCCTTTCGAAGATCTAGAGAATCTCATATGGAGATTGACAGCGAGACAGTACCTTCTCCCCCTTCAGTAGTTCAGAGGGAGACAACCATTGTTCCAGTTGATCTAGTTATTCCAGTTGATCTAGTTGCTCCAATTGATGTCCCTAGAGACATGCAGAGGGACATGCAACTCCTCAAGGTACATTCTGAGAGAGAAAGAAACCAAAGAGATTTTCGAGCTATTTCTCAGCCATGAGCCACATCATTGATACCGAGCCTTCTTGTCATGGAGAAGCAGCAGGTCAGCAAGTATGGCAAGATGCCATGGAAGAAGAGTATCAGTCCATCTTGAAGAATGATGTGTGGGATATTGTTCCGAGACCAAAAGGGAAGTCTGTAGTGACTTCCAAGTGGATCTATAAGATCAAGAATGCAACTGATGGAAGTGCCGAGAAATACAAAGAGATATTTGTAGCCAAAGGATTCTCACAGGTGGAGGGAATTGACTATGAGGAGACATTAGCTCCTGTAGCCCGATACACTTCCATCTGTACTATCATTGCACTAGTTGCATCTATGGGATGGAAACTACATCAGATGGATGTAAAGACAGACTTTCTCAATGGTGAGATTGAGGATGAATTTTACATCAAGCAGCCAGAGGGATTCGTGATACATGACGAGAAATCTCATGTGTGTAGATTGAAGAAAGCCCTGTATGGACTAAAGCAGGGACCTCGTGCTTGGTACGAGAAGATGGATGGATTCCTCATGAGTTTGGGCTTCAGCAAGAGTGTTGTTGATCCAAACGTATATTATAATATTGTTGGTGACGAGTGTCTAATCTTGGTCCTATATGTGGATGATTTATTCCTCACCGGTTCAAAAAGACTTATTGTTGAATGCAAGAGTGCATTGACTTATGAATTCGAGATGAAGGATTTGGGTATGATGCACTACTTCTTGGGACTAGAAGTATGGCAGAGGACTGGTGAGATTTTCCTGAGTCAAGGAAAATATAGAGTGGAGATATTGAAGAAGTTCGATATGACAGACTGCAAATCCATGCCTACAATGATGGTTATGGATTTGAAGAAAATGGACGAGGCTTCTACTAATTTAGGCAAGATTGATCCACATCTATACTGACAGTTGATTGGATCATTGATGTATCTTCTTAACACCAAACCTGATATATGCTATGCAGATAATGTACTGAGTCGGTTCATGAGTCAGTTGAGACAGACTCACTAGATAGCAACGAAGCATGTATTGAGATATCTACAAGGCACAGTTGGATATGGCCTAAGATATGCCTCCAGTGTAGAAATGAGATTATAGGGATATGCCGATGCAGATTGGGTAGGGAGTGCAGTAGACTGGAAGAGCACATCTGGATGTTGTTTTACCTTGGGGTCTGCCATGGTTTCCTGGTGCAGCAGGAAACAGAGCTCTATGGGTTTGAGTACCGCAGAAGCAGAGTATATAGCGTTGAGTGTGGAAGTCCGCGAAGCAGTGTGGCTTCACAAGATCCTGATAGATTTATTTGATCATGAGATGGATTCTACCATTATTCACTGTGATAACCAGAGTTGTGTGAAGCTCTCTGAGAATCATGTGTTTCACGATAAATCGAATAACATTGAGATAAAATATCATTATATCAGAGACATGGTGTAGAGGAAAGCAGTACACGTGTAGTACCTTCCTACACATGAGCAGATTGCAGATATCTTCACCAAACGTCTTGCCAGGATGAAATTTGAGTACTTCTGTGAGAGACTTGGTCTGGTGGAGAATGCCTCCATAGCTGAGAAGGAGTGTTGATGATTGCAGTGTCGTGAGACATCCTCCAGGATACGTTCTCCTCTGTGACTGAGTTGAGTCGACATGAGAGGGAGCCCAGTGTTGGGCATACCCATGTGATGGGGCATCGTTCTCCTCTGTGTGTGAGTTTAGTTGTCCCCCAGTGGTTGGGGCATCGTTCTCCTCTGTGAGATTTGAGTCATCCCCGAGTGGTTGGGTGTGTCCATGTGATGGGTGTATCGTTCTCCTCTCTGTAGAGAGTAAAGACAATGTGGTACTCCAAATGATTATGTTGAGTATGACGTCCCTGTGGCTGTGCACAGGTGGACGTGTCCCTAGTGGCTGAGCACTAGTGGACGTGTGGATCCCTTGTTATATTGTCTAAGTGTAATATTTTCTTGTAACCCTAATTGTGATGCAAAGGCTACAAGTTGACCCCACCATATGTGTAAGATAATTAATGTTCACTGTTATAGTTAATTATTTTCTGAGTTATTAAGGTCGATCCTGTTGTGCCAATAGACGCACATTTTGTTGTGTCCAGTCTAGTATAAATAGAGGTGATTTCCCCATTGAGGAAACACACACACACACACTTGTCACTTGTCATTTAGAAATTTCAGCAAGTACACTTTAAGGGCTGAAGTGTGCACCTCTCTTGGGCGCAAGTTTCAAGGTTGTAGAGCACCCTCTTGTGTGCATTAGGGTTTTATGGTCGGGGGATCTTCTCTTGAGAACATAACAAAGGATTGTTCAGTTTTCTTCCCATGAGTAGAAGGGTTTCCCAGGATATTTATTGTGTTCTTGTGCATGGTATTTCTTCTTGTGATCTTGGTTATTGTAGCACTTGTGTATGGTGTAGATGCATTTGTTTATGGTTCAAGTAAATGCTAAAATGAAATAAACCTCATTCTTGAGCCTTGCATAATGAAAATTCAATAGCATGTGAGCACTATTGAGATAAATGCTTATTGTAATCATTTACTAGATATACCTAACATCTCGTCTAGGAGAAACTTCTTGTTTTGTTTCTAGGTTACCATGGAGGAATGATTGATCACACCACTAGAAGAGTGTTGCTCTCATTTCTTATTATTGTACTTCTTACTTTTGACCCTTGTTTCACGCAGGTGACAAGTGATAGTTTTGAAGGAGCTACTATGATGCTTGTTCTCGCTATTGTTTTTAATTATTATTATAAAGAGTATTATTCTTGTCTTTTGTTTCTCCCTTGTTGTTCTTGTTCCGGGCAGGTCACGGGTGATAACCCTGAGGGAGCTATAGTAACGGTTTCAGGAGGTGACATACTAGATGAGACATGGAGCAAACTATCCAAGTTGTATACATGACCGTATACATCCATGTATCAAAGGAGAAGAAGAATACGTTACTTTTTCTAGATGCAAAACATCTCATATGGAGACAGATCATGAAGAGCAGAAAGCTCCAAAGATGACAGAACAAATCCCTCCAGTGCAATTGATCACTCTTCAGATCATCGATATGAGTTAGTAGAGCCAGAAGGGCCTACCCAGAATCGTTGCAATAACCAAGAAGAGACCAGTATGGTCCCATGACACTTTGCAGGGTGCAAAGCCATATAGCATTGACGAGCCATATCATGAGGAGCAGATGGCCTCCACCAATGGTGAGGCAGGCGGCCCCACCAAGTACCAACTCAGAAGGATCTAGAGTTCATAGGGAGTCATCCCTCACGATCCAATAAGGAGGAGCACCTTCCCTGGGACCATTCATAGAGATATACAAAGTATGATTTGTGTCCAGAGGATTCTCCCAGCAAGAGGGAGAAGACTATGACGAGATACTTTCTCCAGTAATCAGAAGAAGTATATGTAGAACAAACATGATTCATTAAAAGAAGTCGACATAGTATGAGATTCAGAGGGAGCGGGTATGACAATCCATGTATTTGAGATTGAGTTATCTCTAGTGCCAGTTGGTGCGGTACATGAGTCAGGCCATGGAGACATGACTACAATAGAAGATTGAATTACCTCCAAAGAAAGAGGATAAGCTACCCTGAGTGTCAGTTATTGAGCCACTCTAAGTTTCAGATGAAGTTGTTTCCATGATGGAATAGAGGAGCTACTCTCAGAGTTCAACAACTACAGTGAGAATGGAGCAGTCATTTGTGATGTCGCGTTCCCAAGAGTAGGCCAACAGGGAGTGACTTAGTAGTCTATGTGTTCCCGTAGACTATAGTCAGGCACAAACAGGGAACAAGATGGAGAAATAAGGGTTTTTTGGTGGCTAAACGATGAATTAAGCCAAAAACTTAGGAAAAGTCACTTAAGCCTAAGTCAACGAAGAATTAGAATGAAAAGGTGCTAAAGGGGGACTTAATTAATTAATTATTCACCTAAGGAGGAAAAGCACCTAGCTTAAGTGAGGTCAATGGTGAATTAGATTAGGAAGGGTATAAAGGCTAGAATTTGACCTAATTCCTCATTATGCATTGTTATGATTTGATGTTGAGAGTTCCCAGAGGAAGAAGAGAGTCGACTTTACTGTTTTGTGGATTTTTGGAGGAAACCACCACCATTGATCAGTTTCGGTGTTGAGAGACACACCCTAGCCCATCAGATATGCCATCCAGGTATTTCACCGTGTTATTCAGGAGTATCTAGTGTAGAGTGCGCAGCTCAACCAGTGAGGGCGCAAGTCAGATTGAGGGTTTGTGGAGTTGCACGAGGTCCGAGCTCAGATTGCAGTTTCCTTTCGACCTAGTTGAGATCCAACCAGGGTGCTCAAATTGAGCCAATTTCCATCAGATTCTGATGGTGGAATATTGCAGGGTGCATCATCCATCCATTTAGGGCACAGCTCTTCTGGTAGGACATTTGAGGTTGCAGACGGAGCATCAAGGCAGATTTGGGGAAACCCTTCCGACCCAATTCCACATTTGGCGAGACGATTGTTTTGAGTCCTATAGTAGCAGATTCCATTGGTGGAATCATGAGGGGCACATCCACTGTCTCAAGAGGTGAAAAAACCCCCCATGGGTCCAAATCCAGTGCCTCAGAGACCAGATCTGACATCCGACACTCATCCATTTCAGTCTAGAGGCCAGGGCACTTCTATTGGAGTAGTTTCCAGCTCATTTCGACGGTCTATCCTTCTGGACAAGTTTTCCAGCTGGTAGTTGTTACTGTACCTCTCCGGAATCGCATATTTTTGCCGATCTATCCATGCATGCATCAGATATGCCTTCATCTTCTGATCACGGGTATTTTTATGCTATTTTCTTGTATTCTAGTGGCGATCCATGAGATCTAGCTGACGATTATACTCTATATTTCTAGTATGTTATTGTATTTCCATGCTTGAGTCACATAATACATGTTATTGGGCAGTTGATGTTCTTTACTTCCGCATGCATCCTTTATATATTGTTTAAACCATAAATACGCAACATGCACATGCAATAACCATAAATATCTCAAACACACAACTGAAATTGGATCTCTTGCCATAACTATGATGAATGATGAAGAACGTGATTGCCATAACTATGATGACATTGGATCTCTTGCCTTGATTGGAAGGTTTAATTGAGACATTTATTTCTATGGTGTTTATGGGAATCCCGATTATGACACCGACAATAAGAGCTTTATGGCTGAAGGCACCAGTTTATACCTTCCATTTCAAATCAACCTTGAAGACGACTTCATCATGCACCAAGGGACAATTCAGATATTATCTCTCATAGTTTTGGGAAGCCAAAGGATATTAATATTAAGATCTTATCCTTCCCAAAACTATGAGAGATAATATCCTTTGACTTCATCATGCACCAAGGGACAATTTAGATATTATCTCTCATAGTTTTGGGAAGCCAAAGGATCTTAATATTGCATACATAGCATATTTGGCCCCTTTTGTTTATTGCCTTAGGTTTACCACATTTTCGAAGTTGTTGTAATCTAATTCACCATGTTTGCCCCATTTCAACCACAAAGTTCGAAATTCGCCAAATTTCAAGGGAAATGTTCTGAAATTCATCTCTCTCCAAATTATATGAATGTAATGTTCCAATTTATGGTTTATGTTATGAGAGCAACCAAGCCATTGTTTCTTCTCAACTATACTGTATGCAGTCAAATGTGCTTATTGTTTGCATATGCCCTAGCCCCTCCCACAAATGGATGCCCTCGAATGTGTGGTTGAAACCTGAAGATGCTAGGCAATCATTGAAACATGTTCTCTAAAATAGTTTCCTAAATGGTCATGGCTCACCAGAAGCCTGAAGGGACATCAGATTTCCTCTGCACATTCACTAGTGTATGGAGTATCATTTGAGAATTGATGGAATGCCTTAGTTCAAATCTACTTGAAGTTTGTTCAAATGGGAAAACCAGGGGGGTCTTTAAGCCCATCCAGGAACACATGCAAGGTGCACATATATCAGTGAGACCCACACTCGACTTGGAATATGTCTCGCTTCACTAACCAAATATGACTTTGTTTATAAACTTAACCCAAACACTGCACATGAGGCTAGAAACCTAAAATCACAATGATCAACCCTATTTCACATTCATTTATCCTAATTCTCATCCGATCAAGAATCAATTTCCTTGTTTTGGATTACATTTGTTGGCTACTTTGTGATTACCTATATTTGTTCATAACAATTCAAGGATTGTTTGGAGTTGTTTGAAACGAACGTTCCTTCGTCTCCTTACCACATCTCAATCAACCTCTATCACCAACCGATTAATATATGTTTGAGACAGTACACCAACTTTTTCTTAGGTTTACGCTCTAAAAGTGAAATCAATACACTCCATTTTCAGCAAATCGTGATGGTTCCAAGCTACACTCACAGAACCTTCTTCTACAAATATTTTGAAACCCATAAACAAAACTAATCATGTGATAAACCCTGGGTAGATCCTCAGTTCTTTCTTGTATAAGGCACAAAATTACTCTGATCTAGATTTTGAAGAAGTGCCACCATCTGGGGAAAAGAGTGTTGTTGCTCTTACTTTATTGTTTGCTATCCATAGTCACAGGTCTTCTTTTTTATTTGGGAAAAGTAAATAGTTGCTAAAGTTGCAGATTTCATTGAAACTTGGAAAGAAAATGCTCCAGAATTCTAACATTCAACCTCAACAAATAGGGTGATACATAAAATATGGAAGGACATCAAAATTTTGTTACATAGTCAAGCAGTCAGCTTGGCAGCCATTATCACCTTCAACAAAGTGCTTCAGTGGAATGGAACAATCTATCTGGAGGGGAAAAGACTGTTGTTGCTCTTACTTTATTGTTTGCTATCCATAGTCACGGGTCTTCTTTTTTATTTGGGCAAAGTAAACAGTTGCTAAAGTTGTAGCTTTCATCAGATTGGAAACTTGGAAAGAAACTACTCCAGAATTCTAACATTCAACCTCAGCAAATAGGGTGATACATAAACTATGGGAGGAAATCAAAATTTTGTTACATAGTCAAGCAGTTAGCTTGGCAGCCATTATCACCTTATCGAGGCTTGCTTTGGGATTGAGAACAAGCCTGTTAGATACATCTTAATAACAATAATATTTGAGGAAGGTGCTGAAACATTAAATGCATGGCACAACAGACAGTTTCGTTGGCTCAACCATCTATGGAGGCAATTAACTACAGCATGGAGCAGCCATAATAATTATAGTGGAAGTGGATTAGTTCCTTAGCCTTTCAGATCTGATAAGAATGTATTTCCAATAAGTTTTTGAGGAGCATCAATCCAGCAACAAATGCACTGTTAGCATGAACTATACCAGAGTCCCAAATTCCTGTTGGATTTACTACCTGGAACTTTGTTGTAAAGGAGGTTGTTTTGTATAACTTTTATCCTATGTGATGTTCATAACAATTACAAGTCTTACAATTATAGTGGCATATTCTGGTTGGAATTTCATTCCACATTAATACTCATAAACTCTATATATACTCATAAACTCTATATGCATAACAATTATAAGATAAAAGTGGTTTACAAAGCATTACCTGCACTACAAACTTTGCCACTCTACCTACAAATTCTTTCTTTTTATTTCATTTCATAGTCTCTAAACTAATCCTGGTCAGTATTCACTATGTTCTCCTAAGTTGGAAATTTATTCATTTCTGTTATGTTCTCTTGGGCCGGAAATTTATGGTTCTTTTAGGCTGGAAATTTATTCATTTCTATTATGTTCTCTTGGGCTAGAAATATGGGCCAGTTGTACTGTTAACCTTAAAAGTTATCTTGATATGTAAGCTTGATATTTTCTTTCAGTAGAATTCAGCAACAAACAATTGAAACAGGATGTATTATGAGACACCTAGGTGATATTACATTTATTGATGACATGATGCTAGTAAAGGTATCTTGGACATGATAGCTATTGTTCGTTGTATTCCAACTGTAATAGAATTGAAGGCCTTGCTCCTTTTGTTGGTTATGATACCAACTTGCGCTCTTGGAATTTACTTCCATGGACAAAAATTATCCTACTTCTTACACCCTATGTGGGATACTCCACCGAAGCCCTTCCACCATATCCCTCACTACTATGCTGAGAATGTTTCCATGGAGCAACTCTGTGTCATTCATGGATGGGGAATTAGAGAAACTCCTTGTCGTGTGTTTGATGTCGTTCTATTCAACAAAGAATTGGACCTGCTTACTATCAGATGGCACGAGTTGGATCCTTTTGTGACAAATTTTGTGATTCTCGAGTCCAATACAACATTCATAGGCCTGCCGAAGACATTGAACTTTGCTATGAACAGGCAACAATTTGAATTTGCAGAGGCCAAATTGAAGTATGGAACTGCTGGGGGGTGGCCTCTTTCACCTGGAGAGAGTCCTTTTGTACAAGAAGCACACCAGAGAGTGGTATTGGATAGAATTCTGAGAGATTCAGGCATTTGGGAAGATGACCTGGTTATCATGTCTGATGTTGATGAAATTCCAAGTGGGCACACCATAAATCTTCTCAGGTGGTGTGATAACATACCTCCTTTAATTCACTTAGAATTAAGATATTATTTGTATTCGTTTGAGTTCCTTGTAGGCTATGAAAGTTGGCGGGCAGAAGTCCACCTGTACAAGCCAGGAAAAACACACTATGCCCAGTATCATCAAATGGATGAGCTCTGGGCCAATTATGAGAATGTTACTCCTTCTAAAGGGCCAACAAAAGAAAGCATTGAAGGAGAAATTGACTTGAACAAAAAAAAGGGAGGACTAACCAATTGTCTCACCTTTTGGAGATTTCTGGCAAGATCTTTGTCTAGAATTTTCCGTCAAAACTTTGACAGGAGCAATTCTAGTTGTAGATGATGATTTGGTCCTTCAGGATGTCCTTAAGAATTATTTTTCACCTCAAGTGAAGACAAAAGAAAATTTTGTGTAGTAATTCAAATCTGTCTGATCCGTTAGGTTTTGTGGCACTTGTAGATGGCTCTGGCAGCAATAAGCATGTTGAGCATCCTACTTCAACTGAAGAAAGGGCCTCATCATCCATGGTGGAGTTTGATGGAAGTAATGAGAATCAACACAGTTCATCTATTTCAGATGGTTTTCCTGGTACCAAAACTCTCAATAGATATGGATATATGAGGAAAATGAAGAAGTTTATCAGCCAAGATGCTAAAGACTTGCTTGAACCACTTGGGAGAAAACTCTGTAAGCAGGGCTTAGCTTTTGTGAAGGAAAGTAGGCATTCCAATATGTTTTTTGAGAAATAAGAAAAGGCCATGCCTGTGTCGTTTTGCTTGTCCCAAAAGTTTCAAATCTACTGTTGACATCTGAAACATAGTAGCTTTTACTGGCAATATGTTGGCTGTGACTATTATATGGTATTTATAGCATTTACTAGTCCAGTGGAAAACCATTACCATGTCCATTCCAATTTTGTGCAATATGTGGGCTAGCTAAATGAGAAATGGCATTGTCTGTGTACAATTGTTGCAATGGTGTCTAACCATTAGTGATGATGGTGTCTAATCATTAGTGATGTGATATCTACTGCTTTAGATATCAACGACCTATAGAGAGACAGATTTAATATGATTGGGGGAGTTTCATGAGTTCTAGGCGCATATTTTTTATCATAGAACAATATTATATGAAAATGTGTCTATGACTAATCACCATTCATGCCATATATTTCTGATTTGGTTATAGATGCTAGTAATTCATTTTATTCTCATTAGTTGCCTCTGTCCTATATTTTCATGTTCAGATCTTGTCCTTAGACTATTCTCTTTCTCCTTTGAATCACCAACATACATGTATTATGTGTCAGTATAAGTACTCAAGGTCAAGTTACTACCAAGTTGTATATGGGATTAGTAGCTGTTACTTCCATAGCAGGTTGGGTGTATCATAGCTAAGTTGTCTTTTAGTTATGAAAATATGGTGGAGACTCAATACTGATTGTCTACGTGGTTGGATAGGAAATGGTTTAACCTTGTACTAATTTTTGAATTTTCTTGTTCCTGTATGGTACTTTTCTTCTTACATTTACGAACTTCTTCGGATTACTGAAATTTGATTTAGCTGAGGTTGACTTGTTAATTGTGTCTGCATTATGAACATTTTGTATTGAGCAACTTACTATAGCTATTTCTGAATCACCCATCTTATTACATGGAAAGTTGGAAACCAAACTAGTCTTTCTCTTCTTCGAGTGGAACCCATCGAATTCCACCTTCCTTGGTGTCCCTTCACTATAGCAAGTCTATCATGCAAGCTACTGGAATGATGATAAAACTAATGATAATGGGTACTTTGCTGAAGACCCCAGTTGATGACCCTAGATTGATCTTTTGGTTAAGAATCCATATCCATATGTAAGATGTTGAAGAACCTAGTTTGGTCTATTATGTTTGCTAAGGATTCATATCCCTGTGTAAGAGGTTTAGAATCTATGTGGAAACCCATCTAATTCCTATTTTTTTTCTGCCAAACTAGTAGGAGAGCTTGAATAATGTTGCTGATTGGCACCTGTTATCACTCCAGGAGTCTTTCTAGGTTGTGATTCGAAAGATCCTGGTAACTTAATTAAGAACTCAATAATGTATGTAGAAAATGGATCAAAGTGAATACCTCACACTTCAATTCAATATAGATTTGGATAAATCAGGACAAGGCAAGGCCACCAAAAGAATATTGTTTAGAAAGCTATAATTGCAATGGATGAAAGAAACTGATCATATCAACAATATCACATCTATGAACCATACATGTGACAGGCCGAATATAACTAGCAGTAGGAAGTGTGAATCTTGTTTATTTATGCAGAGATAATAAGACAATCATCAATCATAATATAAACATGAAATGAACAGAATTCCAAGTTCACAATAACAGAGATGAAAGACAGGAAAAGGGACTGAACAACATTCAATGGAAGAAATTTATCATTCCTTGATATATCAAAAAGGTTAAGATTCAAAAGAGTACAAATGAGAATTCAAGTTCCAACCTCTTCCCTCTTGCCTCTATGGTAACATTTATAAAATAGTTATCAGATCCTAAAGGAATGGATCAAATGCCTACGGAATATCCTAATCAAATCAATTACAAATATTCAAGATATAGATCCTATTTCTAAGGGATAGGTATCCCATTCGAATTCCCAAAACTTAGCTCCTCCTGAGCTACCTCGTGGCTATAGAAAATCTTCAATGGATCTTAGCTAACACCTGGAGTCATGAGTCATCACCTTTGGAGTTGAAAAGGAAGTCAAAATTGACCAAACTTCCTTTGCGTTAAATACAGGCTAGTTTGCAGCGCTGAGTAAAGGCAAAAGACTGATAGTGCTACCAACTTCCTGTAGGAGACTGACTTCAAATTAATGCATCAAAAATATTTGAGAAACTGTCTTGGAGACTGGAAAGGCTGCTTTAGGCTAAGCATGCCACTGCATATAATGATCATACTAGTATAAAACAAAGTTCATCACTTTAAACACTACTTATACCTCCCTCTTATAATGAAGATTAAAGGTTATATATGAAACTTCATATGTTTAAGATAAACATAGAACATTTCTGAAGATTCCATATAGATAACTGATGTTCCAAAACTGAAAAGAAGGCTCTGCAAAACTTCTGTCATAAACATATTCATTCTAAACCTTGTTATACCATCAATCTCAGACATATCAAAACAGAGTATGTAATGATAATGGATTCCTGCACCTTGAGATTTTCCTGGTGATTTCCCAAACTGTATTGTACTCCTCTGTAAGTGATTTAAACTCACATAAAAAAAAAAAAAATGATTTCCTACCTTCTACTCCCATAGAGCCAAAACCATCACATATGATAATCAAAAGAACAAAAACCTTGTTCAACAATCTTAGAGCAAAATTCTGGAAAAATAAATTCATGATACAATATGTATTTCCTCATCTCTAGGGAGAGCTTCTTCATGTTGCTCTAAGATTAGGGATTTCTCTATATCATCCTTTGGTCTCTCAATGATCTTCCAATAAATGTGCGCATTTACAAACCTTGTAACAATGGTTGGGCATTTTAATTTGGATTAAAGGATTTCCACTGTCCTGGCCTATCCTTTAAGTTTTATATTGGCCTACCAGTCATATTTTATTAAATAAACTTGTGCATCAACAAGTTTCCCACCTGTATGACCTCTACCTTCTTTGCATAGGCTTCAAACCCTCAGCAAGGAAACCAAACATCCATTGTAACAAGTGTCATCCAAAAAAACTATACTCCAATTTATGCACAGACACAGAGTAGACCTGCATTATTTGGGGGCCTGATTGCATCTCCATGGACAATTTTCTATCCAGTTTCTTCTTGGGTTTCATCGTGTGTCTCCAATGATTGTAGTTTGAAATATCTCGATACAAGGTTCTCATCGTAATCATTGCTACCATCCCGGAAAGGAACAAAACAATCATTAACGAGTTTATAATATAGAACAAGTGGATTTGATCATCTTTCATGAGAAGATATGTATCCCATCGAGAATCCCATTTTATAGAGCTTTCCTTGAACGCCATATCATAAAAAAATATAATTTCTTAACCCTTGTCAACTTCTACGGACTATTGGTTTGTGAAACATAGTTCTTGGTGTTTGGGTTGTAGGTTGTCAATATCCTTTTGCATCTCTCAACTTGCAGCTACCTTAAATTGACTATTTCTATTTGAGTAACATCCACAAGAAGAGCCAGAAGGCATTTAAAGACAAGACCAAATTCTTTAATCAAAACAACACGAACTGAACCATTCACGATTTTTTTTTCTGAACTCGTGCTTCGAGAAGTTCAAAACTCTATGATTTCTCGAGCGCTTGAGACCCCCGTGGACCTTTATCGTAACGAGCTGGGATACCATACATGCATCCAAATTAACGAACGTGAGCCTCTTCCCATGTAATGCTAAGAATCTTTCTGCAACCCATACATCAATCGGAGAACCAGGAATCACAAAGAAGTTTCCAGTATCGAGCTTACTGTACATCATTTAAAGAGTATAGTCTGGAAACACCACAACATCTGTAAATTCCCTTGACAAAAATTGGACACCTGCAAAACCTTTTGGCACCTGTATCTTCTCAGATATTGAAAGTTTTTCACCAGCTGCTCGACACTAAAAACATTCAAGTCTGAACCACCTTAGAAACAGCTTTATCACTGTGTCCTTGAGCCTATATCTTTCATTTTTCCTTCTGAACTCCTTTTGTTGATGGCGCCATCGATCCTGTTATTTTCCCACCTGTAGATTCCCCCTGTCTGTGTTTGTTGACTACTGCTCCAATACCAAGCATGCACTTTACTCTTGCTGAGTGCTTGGCTTTAGTGACTTATGTGTTGACTGTGTTTGACATCTGGACTTGGAGTTTGACATAATTTAGTATGATATGTGATATGGCTTAGACTTAGGATTAGAACACTTCTAGCACACATCACTTTTTTTTTGACAAAAAGATATATATATATATATAACTAGGCTTACTAATTCAAAAGATTATTTTTTTTATTATGCGGGTTATAGGAAGATGATAGGGTTTAGAAGCAAAAAATGATGAATAAAACTCTTCAAGACTCAATGAGGATTTCAAAATTTATGACCTAGGAAAATGATTGAAATCCATTGACAATTTTAGCACAAGTTTACTAAGGATGCTTTAAAATTTTGATGAAAAATTTGAGTGCTAACAACACCATTGATTATTATAGCCAAAATGATTCAAACTAAATTTGCAGATCGGATTCTTCGAATTTTATCTTCTGTTTTATATTATGTATTTCTTGTTTCTTCTGTACACATGCATCACTGAAAATAATTGGATGTTTTGGTTCTCTGCATTGCCTAAGTTGTAAACTTACTCTAAAATTCTTAGACCTTGCCTACATTACATGACTAGGTGGCAACCATGCTTGAAGTCTTATTACTCATTTTGTCATGATGCAATATTTATGGGACATTATTAGCTCTTTATGTTGTGGCCCAAGTGTAAGGTTTTGATGGGCAGAGATATTTTATTACTTTGAGCTACCCAATTTTTGTGAATGTGCTAAATTTTGATAACTCTATTGTTGTTTGGTGATGAGGGTGTCTTATAGCTTCTCATTTTTGCTTTAGTATTTTTCTGCTTGTACTCCTTACTCAGCATTCCCGTTCATGACTATAGAGATACTTAATTCCACCCATATTTACCATCATTTTATGGTATCTTCCTTGTTTGGATATACGCCAAAGTCTATCTTGGAATTGAAGGTGATGTTGGGCCCTGCATTTGTCTTTATTGTGTAGAGCAATTATGCAGCTGGATTCCTCACAAGTATTCTGAGGAGGACAGGGCAATTCAAATTTTGTTAATGACAGAGGAAAATTTTTTTATTCCCCCATTGGTCTTAATTAGATTCAGACCATGGGTGGAGTAAATTTAAGCAATGACAATCAAGGAATGAGCATGTTGGGTATAAAGTTAGCAGGAAAGCCCAAATGGTTTTAGCTCCCTCTTTGTGGATGACATACTAATCTTATGTGATGGATCGAAGAGGGATGCAGACATATTAACAGAGGGGCTCACACTCTTCAAATTAGCAACGTGTATGATCATAATTATAGGAAGAATTACTCCAGGCAGAAATCAACAATTAAGCATCTTCAGACCCTCTAGTCTGTCACTAGTTCCTTGACTGGAGTTGTTTGTTTGCTTCATAGGTCTTGATATTGATATTGTATTTTTTTTAAACACCTACAAAACCGTCGCTATTGTGACGTCTTGGACTCTCTTCACGTCGCTCTTGCCACCTCCGGGATGTCGCTCTTGCCACATCCAAGAGTGTTGCTCCCATAGCAACCACGTAAGAGCTGATACCTCATCTCGTCGGTCTTGCCACCTCCACAACGTCTCTCTTTCCACCTTCGAAACGTCTCTCTTTCCACCTTCGAAACGTCTCTCTTGCCACCTTCAGGACGTCTCTCTTGCCACCTTTGAAATGTCGCTCTTGCCATGTTTAGAACGTCTCTCTTGCCACCTTTGAAACGTCTCTCTTGCCACCTTCAGGAAGTCTCTCTCGCCACCTTTGAAACGTCTCTCTTGCCACGTTTAAAATGTCTCTCTTGCCACCTTCAGGACGTCTCTCATGCCACGTCCAAGACGTCGGTCTTGCCATGACCTAGACGTCGGTCTTATGACGTCTATATGGGGGTTGAATAATCGAATTCATGATGACACGTGGCATCATAGAACGTCACAATATAGACGAACACTCTGTCGTTGGAAAAATGACATCCTGTGAAATGACGTTTGAGGGGGTCCGATGTTTGTCGTTCTTCCGACAATATACAGTGGCAATTACGTCGAACGCGCCATCGGAATTTGACCCAGATGCACTAGTGTAAGGCCCACATGGATCCAGATGCAACCTTCATGCAGGTTATCAGTGATATGTTAGCTAGTCAGTGGACCATGTCTCAGTCCTTAGCTTAGGTAGCTGATAGATTGGCTATGGTGGACATCCCGGGCACACAAGCCCCACATGTAGCACAGGGAAACTCATGGGCAAGTAGTAGACCTCAGTCATCCACTCGCACATACACCTCTGCGAGTAGGATTCCATGTCCGTTGTTTCCCAGTTTCCAGAGGGCACCCCTGGTAGGAGCACAAATATCGATAGCACAGAGACCCCCCACTCATGCAGAGGACATTGCAGAGTATCGAAGAGAGTATGCAGCATTGGGCCGTGACTTCCATCAGGATATGACCCTAGTCGAGTATTGTGGGCTCAAACTCAGGAACCGCTCTAGAGATCCACAAAGAGGAGGGCCACAGCCGCAACAACAACATGGGCATAACATTGATTTCATCCGGAAAGTTGGTAAACTCACCATACCTTCTTTCGACGGATCGTCCAAATGCACCGCCAGAGCTTGGGTACTTTAGCTTGACACCTACTACAAGCTCAACCAGATGACCAAGACAGAGGCCATCAGTTTCGCTACCTTACACTTAGAGGGTGAAGCACACGAGTGGTGGTATCATGGATTGGTGACATTGGGCCATAGTCACATCACCTCCTACTGAGAGTTCACAGAGAGACTCATGGATAGATTTGACAGGAGGGATCCAGAGATCCATTTCAGAGATCTAGCCCAGTTGAGACAAACTGGCATAGTAGAGGCATTCATCTCAGTGTTTCAATGGGTAGCAGTGGTAGTGACAGGTATATCCGAGCCCCGAATGATCATGTTATTCACAGAAGGGATCACAGAACCCTCGAGAGGATGGGTGAAGGCATATCGACCTCACACCTTGCAGGATGCCATCCTACACACTAGAGATTTGGCAGATTCAGTGCCAAAAACTAAACCCTTTTCCAAATCCTTCGTACCACAGAAGGATCGGGACCGAAAGCCATTATAGAGGGAATGGAAGGGCAAGGAGAAGTTGGATGATGAGACGAGGTGAGAGATTATGAGGAAGAATATTTGCTTCAACTGCAGAGATCCTTGGGTCCCAGGCCACAGATGCATGGGCAAGGGAGAGATTCACTATATTGAGGTGGCCACAGACAATGTGGACAGTGAGGAGGAGGAGTAGGACAGTGAAGCCACCAACTCAGAGGAGGAGCTAGAGCAGGCGGAGGAATAGCCTCCCCGTAGACCATCGACACTGGCAAGGACCCACCCATCGGTTGTTCCACAACCTTCTGAGCGGAGTCATAGCGACCCTTTCTTGTGTACCCAGGTATGACACCCTTCAGATCATAGATGGTGGGGCCACCCAAAACTCCATCAATGCTTCTTTGGTATCGAGACAGGCCCTTCAGACAGAGGAGTTTGAGGGATTTGATGTCGCAGTAGAAGATGGCCATACAGTGGAGTGTCTAGACAGAGTTCCAAAATTGGATATCGAGTTGGGCAACTACATCGTGAGAGATACATTTTATGTGGTTGACCTATCAGACACAGATGTAGTTTTGGGAGTTCAATGGTTGATCACCTTGGGTAAAATCACCACCAACTACCAAACCTTAGAGATGGGATTCAGAGACAGTGATGGGAAGAGGGTTGTCCTAAGGGGCATGTCAACAGGGGCACCTAGGACAGTCTCAGCCAAGAGGATGGAGAGGATCTTCAGGCATGGGGAGGCAGCATTTGCCGCAGAGTGCTTGATCACTACGTGGAAGGATTCTGAGGGTCGACAACTATATCAGATAGAGATCAGGAACTTGTTGGTACGACATCAACAGGTTTTTGGTTCAATTCCACCAGGGAGACTGTCGGATAGGGGATTTGAGCACACCATTGAGTTGGAGGAGGGAGCCAAACCCATGATCACCCCCCCCCTATCGTCATCCTAAGAGGTTCAAGGATGAGATAGAAAAAGCAATCAAGGAATTGTTGGCAATGGGACACATCAGACCTAGTAGCAGCCCATTCCCCTCTTCAGTTGTCCTAGTCCTGAAGAAGGATGGTACCATGAGGATGTGCATAGCCTACCGAGCTTTGAATAAGAAAACCATCAAAAACCGGTAACCTATCCCTCGCATTGACGACTTGATGGATGAGTTGCATGGGGCAATTTTCTTCCCGAAGATTGATCTATGCTCTGGATATCATCAGATCAGCATCAGAGAGGACATAGAGAAGACGACATTTCGGTGCCACTTTGGCCATTTCAAGTTTCTAGTTATGCCATTCAGGCTAACCAATGCACCAGCTACATTCCATTCTTGCACAAACCACATTTTCAGGGGGCAATTGAGGAAATCGGTTTTGGTTTTCTTCGATGACATTTTGGTCTATAGCAAGACATGGCAAGAGAATATGGGACACTTGGAGGAGGTATTGAGCATCATGGAGGCACAGTCACTGTATGCCAAAGAGTCCAAGTGTGAGTTTGGGATGACAAAGTTGCTTTACTTGGGCCACATCATCAGTGCCCAAGGGGTTTAGGTACATCAGGAGAAGATCAAGGCAATTTTGGAATGGCCAACACGCAGGAGTTTGACAGAGTTAAGGAGCTTCTTTGGGTTGTGCAGTTATTACAGGAGGTTTGTCAGGGGGTTTTCGCAGTTAGGAGCACCACTCACAGATTTGACCAAGAAGGGTGCCTTTTAGTGGATAGAGGAATCACAATGGAAATTTGAGAAGATGAAGGAGGTTGTGAGCACATGCCCTGTTCTAGCCCTTCCGGACTTCTTGCAGTCGTTCGTCTTGGAGTGCGACGCATCAGGGGTGGGAATTGGAGCAGTGTTAATGCAGGGCGGCCATCCCATTGTGTTTGAGAGAAGGAAGCTCAGGGAGTTAGAGAGACTCTACACTATTTACGACAAGGAAATTCTAGCAATTATGCACACCTTAACCAAATTCAGGCAGTATCTGGAGGGCAATAGATTTGTAGTGAAGACTGATCACAACAGTCTCAAGTATTTCCTGGATCAGAAAGACCTCAGTGAGAGGCAACATAAGTGGGTCTCAAAGATACAAGCCTTTGATTTTGACATCGAGTATGTCAAGGGAAAAAGGAAGGTCGTGGCAGATGCCTTGTCCAAGAGGCCACTAGGGTGTTCGATGATGGACATTTGCACAGATTGGAAAGCACACTTGTTGGTGGAATATTCCAAAAACAAGTTTGCTTGTGAGGTAATGGATGGGCATGTGGTCAATGATAGATACTGGGTACTGGATGACATCATTTTATACAAAGATCAGATCTACTTGGTTCTAGATTTTGAAGGTGTGTCATGATTCGCCTGCAGCAGGGAAGCAAGGGTATTTCAAAACTTACAGGTAGATTAGGGAGAGATTCTCATGGAAGGGTCTCAAGGATGATGTACTGAAGCACATATGGGAGTGCATGACTTGTCAGCAAAACATGTTAGAGCAGACACACCCAGCACGGTTACTACAGCCTCTACCCATTCCAGAGCAGAAATGGGAGAGTATTTCTATGGATTTCATCACAGGCCTCCCCTGCGTGCAAGGCAGGGACTGTATATTTGTAGTGGTCAACAGGCTGACAAAATTTGCACATTTCTTCGCCATACCCACTGTTTGCACTCTTTTCGTCGTTTGATGAGCAAAAAGTCAGTGCTTACATGCCTAGTTGGGCTCTGCTAGTCATGACAGCTGTATGGTAAAAGGTTAGAAAGAAAACAACAAAGCTATTAACAAGAATTAAACAAAAACTAA
>ML782724.1:630526-646648 GCA_009831015.1 Picea engelmannii
GTTGGCGCCTAGATGTAGACATAGTAGTAGTGATTGGGTCAATATTTTTTATATTAACACAGTCATTATTCCATATATATATATATATATATATATATATATATATATTTGTTTATTTCTTTAGAATGAATTGTATGGCATTGGTGGTTGTATAGAGACTTGTTGGGAAGTTGAACTTGCGAAGAAGGTATTTGCAAAGTAGTTGATGTCATGCCTTGTTGAAAGAGAACAAGCCTTTGTAATAATCTTGAGAGTCCTTCACATGTGGTGTTTGTTGGTGTTGTTTGGAACATGGGGGCATGTTTTGCACTAGATGGAATTGCCTATAAGAGAAACAATGAGCAATTTGTAATTAAAACTCAAATTTCTCAATAACACATTTTGTATGTTTGATAACATGTATTTTTAAGCACATTCCCAGAATAATTACAAAATCAAAAGATGTGAATTTAAAATATATTATAAATAAATGCATAGGTTGGGTTTCCTTCCATAGAAATGTTATAATGAAAAAAAAAATCCAAAACATAAACACTTTATGTAATATGTATATCCACAAAAGTAGGGAAATTACGAATTGTTGTTTGAAAGAAACAACCATAACAATTTGCATTCATTATTTTTCCAACAATTCAGGGACAGGGATGTCCTCTTTTGGCTTTGGTATGTGATCAATTGTATCACACAAAATCACGTTGAATTTGATATGTTTTTTATTGGCAAATGTTTCTTCATGTACTACTAGTTTGAACAAGTAACTACTAAAGAACAACTTGCCAAATATGTCTGTGATTTTTTTGGTATTTCCCTCATAGCCATATCCATATAACTTCTTAGTAGATATGACTATAAGTTGTTGTGCAACTTCTTGGAATGCAATAACATTGATTTTGCTTGTTTGGTCTTCAATGTTGAACTAGAAAACGTACATGTATTCACGTTAAAAAACATGTTGATTGCATCTTTGGATATTCCATACACCATCCTCAATATGTGTGAGTTTTTTTTTTGCACTCTCGATCTTTAAATGTAAGTGGGCATGCAACATACCAACATTTGTCTACAATTAGAGAAACAATAGTTTCCTCAACCAAAATGAATGCGGGGTTTGGACCTTTGCCAATTCCCTCATTTCATATGTCAACCAAGTGCTTTTGAATGAAGGGGTGCTCTCCTGAACCTCCATGTGTAGATAATGAGTGACAAGCGAGATCTGTTAAAGGGTTCTCAAACCAACTTCTTAAATCTTGTGCTTCTTAAATGAGAATAAGATTGATGGAAAGTTGGGATGTGAAGGTTGTGGTAATTGATATCTTATTAAGGTTAGTTGTTTTTCCAGCCTTAATAGCGATTGTTAGAGAGCTATTTGAGATATAATATTGGCCTAGATTATGTTTACTACATAAGACTCCCCATAATGTGACCTCTATACTACACCCTGACATGTCCTTTAGTTGGAGGGTTCTCTTATGTGTCTATGTTCCATTCTTTCTCATGATGGTTACCAAGGGGATAATGTAGATAACAACTCCAATAATATCAACCACGGAGTTGTTGTCTAAAGTTGGTATTGCATTAATAGAAGTGGACACAAAGTTGTGGTTTGCTATTAAATTCCTATCCTCTAAACAAGTTTCAATGGTCAAGGTAATATCTAGATTTATTTCCCAATCATTCTTTAAATGATTGAATTATTTTTTTGCAAGCTTGATGTATCCTTAGATAATGTAAACTTTTCCAATGTCTATGGAAGGATAGAAATTTGTCACTTGGACATTGAAGCATGTAACACATATCTCATCACCTTCTGCATAAATAACATCAAAATTAAATACATGGTCAAGTCCCTTGGCATTGGTGAATGTGTGTAACTCAGTTTTTGAAAGTACTCTGACTTTCAGAGTTCATTCCTTGAGGGTTGAATGAAAATATGCAATAAGTGTAATTTTGGGGGGTGTTTCAATGGTTTCTAATGGTTGTTTTGTAGAATCACTTACATCTTTGATCAATGTTGGGTCACCAACAATGTCTCTTGTAAAAGTATGCACCTGTATTTCATGCACTATTAAAACCTTGAAAAAAAAATGTACAATTAGCACTTGAAATATTGGGCACATATAAGGCAATGTAAAATGTGGTTAGTGTGTGTTGCACATGAAAATGAAAGGGATGTGTAGAGGGAAAATATCGAGAATAGTTGTATAAATTATTACTAAATTTGAGTTATGCAAAGAAGGTAGCTTAAAGACATACTTGTTATTTTGGATAGATCTACAAGTGAAGTCTTGTAGCTAAACCAAGAACCCTTTTTATATTTGAGATGATGTGAAATAGTGTCCATGTGTCGAAGAAAATAAGCTTTGAAAAACATTGATTCCATTAGGTAGGACTACTGAATAACGGTCTTCTAATGTTAATTTGAAATCCATAGTTTGTTTAATAGGATTGCAAATAACTTTTCCATTTCCAATCCATGTAAGCAAGGTTGGTGTTAACACAGGTGCCACACCTTTGATATTTTGTTAAAAAGTAGAAGTACAAGGGCACTGAAAGACCACATAGGAAAAAGCATTAAAGCAATGTATTAGGTAAAATATAATGGAAACAAATGGAATTAAAGAACAATACATATGCGAGTAGAGGAAAAAAATATTCATTAAAGTATCACTATATTTGTTGATGTATGGTTGTAACTATTTGAACAACAATAGTTTATGTACCTGGTGTAGATTTTAACAAGGAATAAACAAGACATTAAAGGGGATGAAAAGCGTGATATAGAAGGAGAAGAAAAGTAAAACTTAAAACTTTCAAATATATTTTATTATTTAAAGAAAGACATTTGTATGTCGATGATATACAAATGTGTGTACCATATCAACGTACAAATGTTTGTACCATGGTAAGAATAACACAATTTTAAAAGTTTATGTTGATGATATACATGTATAAAGGGAGAGAAAGAGAGACATACACATTGAAAATGTTTATTTAGTTGGATTTTAGTGATAAAATATATATTTGGTTTGGTTTACTCCAATATAAAATTGAACACTTATGCTTAAAATATTAAATCATGTAGTACAATTAACATGTGATTTGTTTGGAAAATAAATTATGAATAAAAATGAAAATTATTGTATCATTGTTGCAAAAATGTAGAATGGAATCAATATTTTACATTATTTGAATAAAATTCAATAATTTGCATTACATATTAAAAATATGCATTGTAGGCAATATATAGCCTATATATACAATCGTAGTTTACATGAAAAAATATGTAAATACATTTCATTTAAAAAAGTAATCTTTTCGCAAAAAATAATAACTACTCTAAAAAACTTTATGATAAAATAAATAATACATTTATTCATATACATTTTTAAAATTAATTTGGTAAACTACTATTCATAATAAATGTTAACTATTATTATAAAACTTCCCCTGGATGGGGTGCCATGTTGACAACATGCAACCCTTCATATTTATGAAGCATGCCATGACCCTCGCCTTGATATCTCCAATGGAGGACAACATTCAATGCGCTTTTGTGCAAGCTAGACAGTTCCCTTGCACAGGTTTAATGGAGCTCTAAGTGCTCCATGACGGATGGACGATGATGGGTACGGGAGGGATGTGCAAGGTCACCTCAACACCCTTGGTGCCCCTACATTTCCTCTGGGCATGTCATTGCTCCTCCCACTCGGCTCAAATTCTGCATTCGAGCATTTCTCCTGTCACTCTCCTTGCTCTGTGCTTTCTCAAGCTAAGTCCAGTTAGGTTTTCCCTCACCGCCATGCCACGGGAGCGTGGTAAGCCTAAGAGGGGACCTTCTTGGTATAGTTATGCGACCAAGTAGCGAAGCATTCACAAGCTTGCCCAGGTTTCTTCGACCTCACTGATTCATCGTGATAGGGAGAAAAATCTGCCTCCAATGGCCTACGTAGAGGAGGAAATTCCAGAAGAACCAATTACAGTTCCGCTGGATTCCCTTCTTTGCACAGTGTCGGTGATCCAAAATGGATCTAGGAAGGCCAAAATTTCAAAGTTATTGGAATTGTACGAAACCAACGCCATTAGGTAGGGCTCATCGTGTCGATTCCATAAGTATATATATATATATATTCCTAAAATGGACACCGTATGTGAAAGTTATCGCGTTCTGAACTTTTTCCCAAACATGCAAAACGTCAAAGGTCAAATTCAACTGGTCAAAGGTCGTACAACTGACGTGGCATATGATGTCATCAGTACATCATGATGACATCAGCAGTACGTCATGCTGATATCAACATGACACGTGGCAGCACCAGGACATGCCACATGTCAGTCATTTTTGGCATTTTCAGGGGTGATTTGGACCAGTAAAAAAGTGTCGCGTGGCACTATACATAAGTGACACATGGCACTGTACGAAGGTGATACGTGGTTGTACAAATGATTATGTGGCACTATACAGATGATGACATGGAACTGTACAGAAGGATGACGTGGCACTATACAGATGATGACGTGGCACTGTATGAATGATGACGTGGCAGTTAACTAGGTAGGCTAACGTGGCTTGGGCCAATGACGAGGGAACATGTGGCCCAATGAGGAGGCACCACGTGGAACCTTTTGGAAGGTCAAAGTGGTTTGGCGGTTTCCACCAAATATGGCGGTTTCCGCCAAATCTGGCGGTTACCACCAAATCTAGTGAAATCCTGCTAAGTTTGGATAACTTTTGCTAAATTTGGCGGAGTCTGGCTTATTTAGCTAGGCACAAAAATCAAGACAAGGGAGTTTTTATTTGCACACAGTTCGAGACTGTACAGACTGTACGAATCTGATAGGGTGCAACATTGGTATTTGTGTCGAGGGGAGGTCTCGAGGGCCTGTTCAGAAGTAGGTCGACTTTATACTCAAAATTTGTAGAATTTAGAGGGGAGTCCGAATATGGATTTTGTTTTTGCATTCGAGTAGTTGAATATAAAAGTGCCTCTAGAGCCCAAGATGTCGAGCCAAGTATAGCCAAGTTCATACTCAAAAGTCTCAGAATTAACTGTTGCAGCCATTGGTGATGCTTGTTTTTGTCCAGAAGTTGCATATCTGAAAGGTGGTTTCAGGAGCTATTATGTAAGTCTTTCTTGGTATTGTTTTAAGAATTAAATATTAATAAGAAGCCTCCCAATGAAGACAAAGGTCCGGAGACGTAGGCAAATTTATGCCGAACTCCGTTATCAATTTTTGGCGTTATGGTTTGTTGTTCTTAATGTTTACTTTATGTTCTAAATTCTTTATGATGGATGCAACATTCATTCATTAAATCTTATTCTTCTCTTAATTCCTAAGTGGTAAATCAACTCATGAATAAACTTAACCATCTTCTTTAAAAGATCAATTTCGGATCAAGTGGTATCAGAACAGATTGACAATTGGTTGTTTGAGTTTGCATTATGACCAGGGAAAAGCTAAGTCGTGGTGAATGAGGGCTTGTAGAAGGAGATCCAGAGATTGGATCAAGAAAGAGGACATCTCAAAGTGAGAAAATGACATCGTAAGAAGGAATTTCTCAAAACGAAAGAGAGTTTCAAAAACCTTTCTTCGCCATGTCGAAGATGGTAAAAGTGTTGTATGATGATTACTTGGAACGAAAGAGACCTTTTCAAGGGGAATCTTCAAAGCAAGCCAAAAGTGAAGAAGGAGAGGATCCTCCAAAATCTCCTCCTCCACTTCCTTCACATCCATATTCTTCTTCTTCTTCAAGTACAAGTTCAAATACTACTTCTTCAAGAAAACATTCTCATAAACATAAGCTTGATATGCCATTACTTAAACTCGATGTAAATTTTGTTTTGCCTATGTATGATGGCAAAGTTAATGATGGGAAACTTGATAACTGGGTTAGACGGATGGAGGTATATTATAATGTGCAACAAATCAAAGATGAGGCAACCAAAATCAGAATGGCATTGCTTCATCTTGAAGGCACAACTCTCATCTGGTGGCAAAGTAAGATGCAACATGGAACTCAACAAGTTGGTAATATTTTTCCATCATGGCATGATTTTATTTATGCACTTAGAAAATAGTTCTATCCATTGGAATATAAGGAAAATGATTTAGTTGAATGGCAAAGTATTAAGTTAAGAAAAGGACAGTTGGTGTAGGAATATATAGATGAATTTCATAAGATGGCTTTGATGTTAGATGTTCCATTGACTACACAAGAAACTCTTATGAAGTATATAGGAGGTTTGCCTTCTTATATTCGTAATATTGTATTTATGTTTGGAACTACTAATCTTGATGAGGTTTCTTTTCAAGCAACGTATATTGAAGCAGGAAAAATGGGAGTTAGTGTATAAGGGGAATCATCTGCAAAGAAAGATGTCAAAGGCAAAAGGAATGGGAAGAAAGCAAATTCAACGACAGTGAAGGAAGAGAATCTCTCTTGCAAGCATTGCAAGAAAGAAGGTCACAATGATGAACATTGTTGGCAATTGCACCCAGAAAAGAAACCAAAGTGGTTCAAAGAGAGGAAAGGGAGGCAAAAAGTTGCAACAACAACATGGCCAACAAACTTGGGGTCCGATTCAGGTGATGAGTCTAAGTTTACAACAGTCGGTTTGACAGATAAAATTGGCGATGGTTTTGATTCAAGAAGTAAGTTTTTTCATATAAGGGTCATAATGAAACATACTAATATCAACACATTGATAGATAGCAGATCTCAATCTAAATTAATTTTATAAGAAGTGGTTAAGAAATTGGGATTAAACACTAAGATACATAACAAACCCTATTCACTAAATTGGATAAGCAAAGATCATAAATTGCCCATAACAAAGCAATGTATCATAAAGTTTGCAATTACATATTCTAAGTATGTGGATGAAGTAACATGTAATATGGTGCCGCTATAAACATGTGGAATGGTCTTAGGTAGCCCTTATTTATATGATCACAAAGCAATCTTCTACATGGAACATAATCAATATCACTTGTTTAAAAAGGGAACTGAATATGTTGTACATGCTCATCATATAATAACAAATCAATCTCTTCTAACAATGGAACAATTAAAGAAGGCAACTTATGCAATAAATACACCTATAATTGTGCCAAGTAAAGCAGTTGATCTTAAGCATGAACATGAGATGGATGTAGGATGGGAGTTCAATCATACTTTGCTTTAAGATAAGTTAATGTCATGCAAGCCAGTCAAACATATTGGTTTAGTTTCAGTCATATTTCTGATGTTATCACTGCTAATGTTATCTACATGGATGGTAGTGGATTCAGTAAGATGTAAACGATTTCAAATGGCTAACAATATGCTTTCAGTTGTCATGGTTATTATTCAATTGATTATGATGCGACAGGTGCACATGACAGAGTTTAAAGACAAAGGACAAGTGGGTAGGCCTATCCCACATGTGATGACTAGTTAATACCCTTTTGGAGGACCAAAAGTTCTTAGTGGGGAGGAATGATCCAAAATGGATCCAGGAATGCCAAAATTTCAAAGTTCTCAGAATCGGACGAAACCAACTCCATTAGGTAGGGCTCGTCATGACGATTCCAGTAGTATGCAAAAGTTATCGCGTTTTGAACTTTTTCCCAAGCATGTAAAAAATCAAAGGTCGAAGTCCATACAATTGACGTGGAAGATGATGTCAGCAGTACGTTATGTTGATGTCAGCATGACACGTGACAACACCAGGATGTGCCATGTGTAAGTCATTTTTGGCATTTTTCAGGGGTGATTTGGACCAATTAAAAAGTGACACGTGGCACTGTACGAAAGTGACATGTGGCATTGTATGTAAGTGACACATGGCACTATAAAAAGGTGACATGTGGTTGTACAGACTATGTTGTGGCACTATACAGATGATGAGGTGGTGTTGTATGGAAGGATGACGTGGCACTATATGGACAATGGAGTGGCACTATACAAACAATGACGTGGGACTGTACGGATGATGACATGGAAGTTGACTAGGCAAGCTAACGTGGCTCGGGCCAATGATGAGGTGACACGTGGCCCAATCAAGAGGCACATGTGACACCTTCTGGAAGGTCAAAGTGGTTTGGCGATTTTTGCCAAATCTGACGATTACCACTAAATCTGACGATTACCACCAAATATGGCGGGAATCCTCCAAATCTGGCGAAATCTTGCTAAGTTTGGCTAATTTTCGCTAAATTTGGTAGAGTCTGGCTTATTTATCCAGGCACGAAAATCGAGACAAGGGAGTTTTTTTGGCACGTAGTTTGAGACTGTACATACTGTACAGATCTAACAGGGCACAATATTGGGATTTTTGTCGAGGGGAGGTCTCGAGGGCTTGTTCAGAAGTAGGTCGAATTTATACTCAAAAGTTGCAGAATTTCAAGGGGAGTCTGAATATGGATTTTGTTTTTTCATCCAAGTAGTCAAACAAAAAAGTGCATCCAGAGCCCAAGATGTCGAGCCAAGTATAGCCGAGTTCATACTCAAAAGTCTCAGAATTATTTGTTGCAACCATTGGTGATGTATGTTTCTATCCAGAAGATGCAGATCTGAAAGGTGGTTTCAGGAGATGTTATGTAAGCCTTTCTTGGTATTGTTTTAAGAATTAAATATTAAAAAGAATCCTCCCACTGAAGACAAAGGCTCGGAGACGTAGGAAAATTTGTGTCGAACTCCGTTATCAATATTTGGCATTATGGTTTGTTGTTCTTAATATTTACTTTATGTTCTGCATTCTTTACGATGGCTGCAACATTCATTCATTAAATCTTCTTATTCTCTTAATTCCTAAGTGGTAAATCAACTCATGCATAAACTTAACCATAGTCTTTAAAAGATCAATTTCGGATCACCCATACCCCCAAGACTAGCCTAACACTAGTCACTCTGCCTTTGCTGCAACTTGTGCCATGGAAGGGGTGACTTGTATAATCCATAAATAAAATCCTTTGGTTGACTGCCCAATAGAGCCTCCACTTCCCACCTCAGCTCTGGTCTGAGATTCACAATCTATTTTCTTCCTGGCGCCAAAACATCTGGAGCTCATCTTGGAGATGCGAAGGGAGATGATGGAACAACTCCACATGAATAATTTACTCAACAACAGACTCAACATCCTGTTTGAAGCACTCTCAAGCTCACAAAGTCAACAGTGTTTCCCGACTTGTGCACAACCATATGCCTTCAGTCCTCAAGGCGACACTCAGGGCAGTACAGGTTTTACTGGCTCTTTTGATGCTTAATCTTTTTAACTCTCAACACCTCTTTTGCAAAAAAATAGTGAATTTTCCATACTTCTATTCTAATTTCCTGTTGCATGCTCTGTTCAAATTTCTTGTTGTATGTTTAGATAGTTTTGTCTCAATATTATTCTGCCACCTATTCTGGTTTCCAAATGTTTGGCGGAACATGTGGTTTTTTTTTTCCTTTTTGTCATCTTGAACAGAAGGGTGCCATCTGTTTCAGTTTCCACTAGTGTGGCGGAACAAGTAACAGCCTTCCATACATGACTTTGCTTTGTATAATCGAAGATGTTTTTTTAGGAATTAAAACTTTTTATTTACAAAAAAAACTATTATTATAAAACTTATTTCTCAAATAATAATTTATATATTCATATACATGTAAAACTACATTTTTGGAGGTATAAGGTTTTGAAATATAAGAAAAAGAAGGAGATAAATAAATCAAGTAAAGTGTATATATATATATATATATATATATATATATATATATATATATATATCGAAAGGATATTAATATTTGACTTCTTACATGATATAAACAAGTCTGCGTAGCATACACAATACTTGTCGAGGTAAATAATAAAGTAAGTAATATGAAATTTAATAATCTGTAATGTTATAATGTATGAGTTATCGAAAAAAAGATTTCATTTGATGTAAAAATTGGAAACCTATAAGGACATCATAACGCATAAATTGACCAGGTATAAGATGGGGTTAAGGGATATAAATTCACCTTATTCTTAAACTTCAGAAGGTCAATATTCCAGCCATGCTACAGGTTATGAAAGGAAATCTTACACGCAGAGGCCAAGTTCTTAAATGTGATGGAGTTAGGTAATCCAACGTACAACCAGACAAGTTGTGCTCCAACAGTGAAGACCAACACATTCTTTTTGAAAAACAGTATCGGGAATCCAAACCCCACATTTTAATCCTCTAATACAAAGGCATGCATATCCGTTGAAATATTTTTCATTGCCAATGCATCAATGCAATCCTGTATGGATTCCTGCATAACGATGATTGTAATTGTAAATATAGTGTACGAATCTAGATTTTCTGCGTACGAATTCGTTGCATTCACCCGAATTTTAAAAAAAAAAAAATGATCATAGCGCAGACTTCTCAGCAATAAGACTTCTAATTAATAAACCAATCACATACTCAATAAATTGATTTTAAAATAATATAAAAATAAAAAAATTAATTTGTTAAAGTTAAACTTTGAAATATGGTAAAAAAATTTGGTCACTGACCAAACTAATATGCAGTCAACTTTAGAACTCATCGCTATATACCTACCTCTCGGCAGGTATAATAACGATCTTGTTAAATAGCAATAAATATTGTATAGTGTTATGTATAAGTTGAATTATTTCAAATCAAACAAAGTATATGTTACCTCACAAATACTGTGTAATAAAGTGGTTAATAATAACTGTAATGGATGTTGTTATGCCAACAAATGTTGCTAATGAAAATTGTAATGAACATTATTGTTGTAGGTATGAATGAACTATGTAATGAGCCTTGATTTGCGGATCAGGTTTGTCAGCCTCCTCGATTCTTTCTGGACTGTGTGTTAAGTAAGATATAAATGTTGGGCCATACCGATGTTGTATTTCCGTTATTTGGATATAAATTAATCACAAAACCAAGGGACGTGGTTGCTTAATTACCACAACTTCTTCTCTCAACTGCAGCTAGAAGCTTGAATTTATTTTTATACTTAAATGAATCTATGCTATGCTAACCAGTACGCATGGCCTTGGTGTACGAATTCCGCAAGATGGGCCCTCAACTTTTGACAGTATACATAAAAAAACAAGAAATATTTACTACAATAACATTGGGGGAAGTAAAGGTAGCAATAAGACTTCAAAGTTTCTGGCCAAGAAGATATCAGGTAAATGAGATTTAAAATTTAAAATAAATAATTATTTTTTAAAACTTTGGATAAAAGGGTGTGGATTTTATGGTCAACCATGAACTAATAGAAAGTCAAGCCTAACTCAAAACTATATACCATGCCTATCGGCAGGTATAATAAAATGTCTCTATTTTTAAATCATGAATGAATACATACATACATACATACATACATACATACATACATACATACATATATATATATATATATATATATATAAACAAAGTAATGTAAAGTAACATAATATGGTTAAGTTCAAAATAATATTCATCGCCTTTAACGATGTTTTTATTGGGTATTTTTTATGCGCTTTTAATGCCACGAAATGTTTTGCTCTACTTGTGCTCACTTTAGTAGACCTTTCAACATGAGTTTTAAGACCATTTTGAGCTAAGCGATGTTTTGGCTCATGTTGCAATGCGACTTTCACACTATCATATATTATTCCAAATCCTTTAGAGAATAGCCCGGTTGTATGAAAAGAAGAGATGATTGTTGTTTGTGTATCGGGAATACTAAATTTCCTAGCAAGTTCTTCTTTCATCTCTGGCCTTAAAAGATTTCCTCATCGAGGATGGATAACATGGATTTGGAATTGTCTTTTATGTAGTTGGAGGTCATCAACAAGATGTCGAATGCAAATTGTATGCCATGTTAGTGGCTCCGACACTGCTAAGTATGTTGGTAAATTTGCAATGTGAATATGTGTATTTGTAATACTCTCAAAACAATGTAAACATCATAGTCATTTTTTTCTTAAAAATGCGAATTTTTTTTTTTTTAAATCTAGAGTTAAAGAAGAATATAAACAATATTCAAGCAAAACAACGAAGAATATGGACAAGAATTAATTTGTAAAAATAAATATGGTGAAGTAACCTTGAGATGGAGTGGAATAAATATTGATAGATTTCATAAAAGAACAAGAAGAAACTAATAGCGTTGGTAATGTTTATCAATATTGAGTGTGCCTTATTTGGGCTTAAAATATATAAGGTAAGATGTATAATAATGTATATGATTTATGGTGGGTCCCTCGTTAGATGGGGTCAATGAAATGTTTGTTGTCAATCTAACATCCAAGTTGGGATGTGTAAAGGGGGCTTAATCAGTTCACATAACCCTTACTCCCAACACAAGATAACATTTCTCACCCATCAAATTCCGAGTTTGAGTAGCAGTGTCAAATGTCACTCTATAATGTTTCCATCAACCTAACAAAGAAGACTAAAATAAGTACTATTTAAGTTCCATGTTGATTTCAAGAATATTGGAGAATTTAAAGAAAAAGAATAAAGTATAGATTGAACATATGTAAACTTAATATAGAAAGTTTTAAAATATCAACATTGAACAAAATAATTTAAAGGATACTCAATCGAGATGAATTTATACAAGGTATATTTAACATTGAGAACAAGATAAAAACATTTAATACAAAGAATAAACTATATTCTTGCATGCTAGTGGATGAAACAACATGTCAATGGTAGGATCAAGTAATCAAGTGAGTGAAACAATATTAGGAATTAGAAGAAAATGTGATGTAGATGGGAATCAACTGAACATGATGTTATCAAAGAGATCCTTGAGAGTTATTATTAGTCCCTGCCCTTCGAGATGGCAGGGACTCTTAGTAATCGATTTTCTATTCAACTATTAGTATGGCACATAAAACGAAGCATTTAACGAAGCATTTGACCAAAGTTTCAGAATTTTCATATAATTTTAGGACTTGTATTTGTTTTTTAACCCTATGTTTTAAGTTTGAGGCCTTATTTGGCCTCATATCGAGGCCAGGCTCTTCAAACTTACGGAAAGAGAGGCATGAAATAGAGAGGCATTGAGACGTGGAAAGCCATATGAATTAATGCTAAGTTGAAACTTAGCATTAATTTGAAACATAAAATGCTTAATTTTTTTACATGCTTATATCATGATTGTTACACGTTATGTGGCAATCTGCATGCTTGCATCTGGCAATTTGCATGCTAGTCGTTCGCATGCTATCCATGTGTTGTTGCTCCACTTCTATAATATTACCTAGTCGGATTGAATCCTGGACAGAGTTCACTTCACAGGAGCTACTTTGTTGGCCTCTGTCCTTCCCTTTGTCTGAATCCCATACATATTTCACTGCATAGGAGCTACTTTGTTGGCCCGCGTCCTTCCCTCTAGCTACTTTGTTGTTGCTAGAAGTTTTTAGTTTCTTTCATTTCACGTTCTTTCTTTGCAGTTGAATCCTCAACTCTCACGATCTTTCTCTATCGCTGAATCCTCAATATTTTTGCGATTAAAACAAAGGGAAGTTAAATCTAAATTCCTGTGTAAAATTGACATAAGATGTGAATTTATTTCTCCAAATGTACAAATTATTTCTATATGTACTATGTAGGCAGGCATAGTTTGTAGTGTTTTTGTCTGCTACGAGTAGAGGAGATCGCCAATTCCGATTTTAACTTTTAGGGTCCCAGGACCGCGCTACAGAAGAAGTTTGAACATGGGTAAATCTCCTTTCTATAGAAGAAGTTTGAACATGGGTAAATCTCTTTGTTGCTCGAAAGGAGGACTTAACTGGGGGGCCTGGACCGCCACTGAAGATATGATTCCTTCCAAATACATTCGAATTCATGGCGACAATGGATGGATAAATCTTCCCCTAAAAGCAGGTGATTATTAGTTAAGTACTAATAGTGTTATCAATGTAAACATAGTCTTGCATTATGATGGTAAATAAGATGAGAAAAATTGTTTTCAGGTCTTAAGTGGTGTGGGAAGAGTTGTAGATTACGTTGGATGAACTATCTTCTCCCCTACTTTAAATGCGGAAACATTTCCCCAGCTGAGGAGGATCTCATTATTCGGATGCATTGCCTACTTGGGAATCGGTATGTGGTTATGAGAAAATATTTATCCATGTAGTAACTTCATTACCCACTCAGTTTATATATTCCCTTTCAATCTGAAAGTTCGAGCCTCAATTTTTTGAATTATTGGCATAATAAATAGTACAATGCAAATGTGTGATTATATTTTACATGCAGGTAGTCCCTGATAGCAAGGCATCTGCCCGGGCGAACATATAATGAAATAAAAAATCACTGGAACACTTGTCTGAGCAAGAAGTTCCAGTCCAGTAGGTCGCAAAATCTGAAGTCGAGACAAGAATCTCCTTCTCCCGTGCAAAAGTATGTCTCTAAAACTACTCCAGTCAAAACAACGACAATGAGATTTTCTGGAGTGCTAAAACTAGAACGCTACAATGTTTACTGGAACAATGATAGGTCAGATTGATCTTTGAAATTGTGTGATGTTAAAGAAATTTCAAATTCATTAGAGATACTTGTGGATGATTATATCGGAAGCAAAGGTTCGGAGGGCATTGTCCTTACCGTGGATGATATCAACCTTCTTGAAATGATAGAAGTTAGAAACTCTACCTGATGTATGTGGGATTTAGAGGACCAATATTTCTCACATTACCAACATTTTGCAGATGAAATCACCTACTATAGCTATTGGATTGAATAACTTTAATTTAGAATCCCCTATCGCGGTTTCTAAATTGGAACCCACAGAGTATTATTTCCAAACATAATTTTTAGTTTATATTCTCACAAGAAGAAATGGATTGCGAAACGGGATAATCAGTTTATTATTATCATCGTTTGCACTCAATGGTTAGCCAAATTAGGAGTTCTAAGCCAGATCTGAATGGAGTCGTTTGTAAGATTTTAGCTAAGCCAATTTTTTTTTCCAAATATGCCAAAATGAACTTGCCTGAAGGAATTATTACCTTGATTTTCTATAACAACTCCTGGGCTGCCTCTTAAATTGCATCCTTGAGGGAAGCTGCGTGGTGATAAAGTCCCTCATTCAATATTCCCTTGATTTAGAGAACAACACCATAACTGTATTTTCCCTTCATACACTACTTCTCTTGAGATGACATCTAAACCAAAACCCTAAAACACTCTGCCCTTCACTACTTCCTATCCATATCTGAATTACTATTTTTTGTGCATTATGGGTGGAAGACAGAACTACAGTTGTGGTCTTCAGTTTTGCGATTGCAATTCAGGTGCAACATGTTTTCTTCTTAAAAAGGGAAATCCTAGCCATAAACCACATAACCAGAAACACCTGGCGCAACACAATCAACACGTGTCCATTTTAATGTGGAGTTTAATACAATCAACAAATCTACATTTTTTATTTTATTGTTATAAAGATAATAATACCAGGATATGGAGAATTCTTTAGTCGACAAAATTGGATCAATCTAAACTTAATAAAAATATAACAATATCATTGTTTTTCTATTAGTGGCTAATAAAATTTTGAGTCTCCTAAACTAATTTTGGATCGTGAGGGTGGAGTTTAATTTGACAAAAGTAATCGATCATATTCATCCACCATTTTGCTTAATAAACATTGGTGTTTATCTTAATAATAGTGTGTTAGTAATAATATTTGATAATCTTAAATCAACTAACATTCCATAGTTTCATCACTCGAACTTGCAGAAGTCTATTTCTATCTGTGTATATAATATCACATTTTAATGTTCTCTGTCAGACTCGATCCACCATAAGCATATATAAACCAATCCTAAATTACAACACAATTTATGGTACTCATAATATTTTTAATTCAAGAATGGAATAACTAAATTATCAAAATACCGTAACCAAGGATTTGTTGAAACTTGATACTGATGTTTTGTCCAATGGTTAGCCAAATTAGGAGTTCTTACTGGATGGTTGGAAGAACATAGTCTGGTCCGTGCTTAGGCTAGTGTCCGAATTCACAATTAAAGAAAGTCATAAGAGCATCTTGTTTGTTATCACAAAGCTAATAGTTGTTTGGGTGTAATTTATTGGCTACCCATCAAATCTAAATTCATATCAAAATAACATCTTGATCGACTCTTAATCCAC
>ML782724.1:655745-677174 GCA_009831015.1 Picea engelmannii
CACACACACACACACACATTGCCAATATAGTTCAGTAAATAGGCATACCAATTATTGTAATATCAATACAATTCATATTCTAATTACTAATAGTGTCGTAACTTATATATATATTAGGAAAAAGATTAGATTACGAGAGAAGACAAGGAAACATTCCAGGCTTGAAAATTGTTGTGGGGGTCAAGCGCATTAATCACTCTTAGTTTGCTGATGACATTTTTCTCCTTGCGGGAGCCTCCACCATCATGGAAAGGCGTTTCAGGATCATTCTAGACCAATTTCTCTCAGTTTATGGAGGCATTGTTAATCCTAATAAATGTTATATTTATGCTTGGAACACTAATGCTCACTCTCTATCTATCATTGTAGGTATCCTACCATTCCCTTTGGCCTCAAACTGGAAAAACCTTTAAATATCTGGGGATTCCTATATGTCTTTCCTCTCTTTCTACAGATAATTGGGTGGTAATTATCTCCAAGATAAAGGATAAATTCTCCCAGTGTGGCGCAAAATAGCTTAATCGAGCAGGAAAATTGGTTTTGATCTAGGCATTCCTCTCATCTTATCATGTTTTTTTAGTGCTCCTCCATGCTAGCCCCAATGCATGTAAATAAAGCGATTGCTTAGCAAATCCATAAGTTTCTTTGGGAAGGAGGGAAAACCAACAACAAGTGTTTTCATCTTGTGAATTGGCAAGTAGTTTGGTTCCCCAAATCCCATGGAGGACTTGGAGTAAAGGATCCATTTTTGGCCAATATGGGCCTTGGTGCAAAACTTTTGTGGAAAACGCTCTCAGGGAAATACTCTTGGTGGAAGAAAGTCTTGGTTCACAAGTATTTTTAGCAGGACAAAATGAGAGGACTTGAATCGTTGTTTCCAGATCCTTCTGGCTCTCCCATATGGGAGCTTCTACATGCCACACTTCCCATTATACATAGTAAACTTACTTGGAGACTTGGTAATGGGAAACTCATTCGAATTTGGGAAGACATAATATTAAACATGTCTCCTCAATCACAAGAAGGATTTTTTGCCCAACTCCATGCATGGCTTGACTCCCAACAGAATTATAATATGTTTGATATTTCTGATTGGAACCCCTTGGGCGCATGGATTGAGTGGAACCTAGGATGACCTCCCACGACTATTTAGGGTTAGGCCGACTTACTAATTGCCTCACTATCTGTTTCCTTACCTGTACATTTGGTGCATGTTGATGTGTGAGGTTGGGGAGAGAAAGGCTACATAGTGCCCAAAGGATATGAATATCTTCTCTTGCAAGAGGTCGACCAGGAGAAATCTTCTTTTTGGAACACCATTTGGCATCGGGACACTCCTCCAAAGATAAATGTTTTCTACTGGATGTTGGCACATGAAAATATTCTCACTAGTGTGACCTTATCCAAGCGAGGAATAGGAGGTCCCTCACATTGTGTGCTATGTAAAGCTCAGTTGGAGTCAATAATACATATGTTCCTGGAATGCATGGTCACCGAGGAGGTATGGCATGGTTTTATTCAATAGCCCACTCCAAGAATATTATGGCTGAACTCGATCAGATCCCTGCTGGGGAAATGGCAGAAGCACTATAGAGGGAATTTTTTTAACAAACCCCTCTTTAAAAAAATTTGGATCTCTATTCCCAAATTTGTTTGTTGGCAAATCTGGTGTAACATACCCGAACCCTTAAGGGATTTTAAGGGATGGGGTGTTCAATTTTGTTTTCTCGGTTTATCTAACTTGTATTACTTTCTTCCTTTCGCATCTCCAACGTTCTTTACTTACTCAATGATTCTTTGATGACAACACCTTTTTGTTCATGGAATCACAGATTTGTGGAATATTGGCCACATATCTATATAATTTTCCTTTCACAAGTCTGCCCATAAAATCTCAATACTTAGCCATTATTCCCCTTTGCAGACTCGTGGAATCACGGAAGTGGAACTCTATGACCCTAACTTTCATGAGTCCGAGAAGTCTCAAAACTTAGTCATTTTTTCCTTCACGGACTCACAGAGGTTGGAATCTACAATACTAGCTTTCATGAGTCTGAAAAGTCTCAACACTTAGTCGTTTTTCCTTTCATGGACTCGCGGAGGTGGGATTCTATGATATTAACTTTCATGAGTCTGAAAGGTCTCAACAATTAGTCATTTTTCCCTTCGCAGACTCGTGGAGGTGGGATTCTATGACACTAGCTTTCATGAGTCCGAAAAGTCTCAACACTTAGTCATTTTTCTTTTCGCAGACTCACGGAGGTGGGATTCTACGATCTTAACTTTCATGAGTCCAAAAATTCTCAATACTTAGTCATTTTCCCATATTCTAATGACAAGAGGCTTGACACGTGGGGTGGTACATGTCATACCTATTGCTTGAAACATGGTTTCCATATTCCCTACGAGCCCTCGTCTGATTCTACCAAAACTACGTGACACATGGATCCTTCTTAGGGTGACATGTGGCCTCCTTCCGTCAGGACACATGGTGATGCTAGTCAACAGGGTGCATCATGATGATGTCGCCTTTTTCCCTTGGTCCCATTCAAATGAGATTCACTGAGATAAACGACGGAGTTTTCATTACGGCCTCACCCCGATGGATGGTCTAGATAATCTCTCGAGCTTCCAAGGTCATTCTGATGAGGTGGCTCTGACCGTGTTACTTAAAATGGACCCAACGGTCCAAGATTGTCCATGTTTACTCCCTGACAAATCAATGACCCTTGTTAATTTCAAAGTAGTGCTTTGTGCTCAGCGCAGATGAAGGGTCAGGATCTTTCCATTCATCCCAATCGATGGTCGAGGTCACATCTTGACCATGTCCCGATAAAGGGCCTGATTTTATTCATCATGTGAAATCCATAGTAACGATTCTTCTGAAACAAATTAGGGTTTCTCCATTGACTTAAAAATCCATGCCTATACTTAGCCATTTCATGGATACCTTTCTTCGATTCCTTCTCAAGTCTTACTGAGCCTTGAGGGTGCTCGCGCTTGACCAAGGTACTCCATGGTTTCCTTAGGGCTTCTTCACAGTACCTTATTCTTTGAAACATTGGTTGAGGTCGGGCATTCCAACGTCGTGGAACACATGGTAGATATATGTGTGTGTGTGTGTGTGTGTGTGTGTGTGTGTGTGTGTGTGTGAGAGAGAGAGAGAGAGAGAGAGAGAGAGAGACGCGTGCATAACAACTATAAATATTTATATCCTTTCCTGTATGCCAGGCACACAACTTTATTCACATGCATACATTCATGAATAATTCTCAAAATACATGAAGTATTCGCAAGAAAGAATGTAAAACTCTTCATGAAATTAAACATTATACACAATTTATGGTGTCTCAAGAATACACAATTTGATTTGCAGACCAAATGGTTACATCTAAATATTATATTGTTGATTTAACCATACACATGATCATGTCAATACATAGAGGTGGACAAGACACATATCTACAAAAAATTGAGATATGTTGAGTATTGTTGTAGAGAGAACCGCTCTCCACCCAACCGTAGGCAAGGTTGCGCTAAACTTCACTACAACTAGCCACCCTCGAGACAGGATACGATTTCATAGGAGGAGTTTTGAAAGATATTTTTTCGGTTAAACCTTCTGCTCTAGCTCTCCCCTTTTTCTTCTCATCTTCTTCCCTCATGACCTCGTCGATCGTGCTAGAAAAATTCCTGAAGGTACTTTCCCATCCATTCTTAACTCCTTTGAGAACTCTTCCAACTACTATCTTGACTAATAATCAGTTTCTAGGGTTGAGGACAGTTCAGATCCATATCATTTTAATTACATAGGGCACTGCTTGGTAGATTCATTCAAAACAATGATGACCTCCCTCTCACCCACTCCTCTCATGACATCATAACCTATGAAGGCCATCCATTCAACAATAACTCAACATTCTCTATTTTATTAAAAACCACACACACACACACACACACACATATATAGAAATATTACAAAATCTATCAAGTTCCATTGTTTATCTTTGATCACCCACGAGTTGGCTTATTGTTTTGCCATAATAACACTTATAATTAAGGATTGGATGAAACAAGGGTGTTACAATCCCCTCCCCCTTAAAGGAACACCGTCCTCATTGTTCTATTTATCGCAAAAAAAATTCCATATTTAGCAGTGAACAAAAAAGGGTATTCATGTTTCATGGCATCCTCCTTTTCCCAAGTGACTTCATCGGGACCAAAGTGTTTCCATTGCACCTTGACTTGGGAAATGGCTATGTTCCTAAGAGATATCTCTCTCTTGTTTAGGATACACTCTAGATCTGGTTGGAACTATCCTTTTGGCTCCACCTGTATCATAGACCAGTCAATTGTGTGAGTAGCATCATGTATATATCTCTTTAATAAGGAAACATGGAACAAATTATGTTCCTTCGTTGTGGGGGCCAAGGCTATTTTATAGGCTATAGGTCCCACTTTGTCCATAACTTCAAAAGGGCCACAAAATCTAGGTGTTATATTAGCACATGCTCCCATTCTTAAGGAAATTCTCCTTGGTTTGATTCAGAGATACACATGATCTCCTCTTTTAAACTCTTTATGACTTCTTCTGTTATCTGCATAACTCTTCTATCAATCTTGGGCCACCTTCAGATTTATCTATATTTGGGTCATTTGTTGTTCTAGTTCCATTAACATTTTAGGCTCAAGGGTAACCCTGTCTACTGGATTATCCTAGCTGACTAGAATATTGCATTTTCTGCCATAGAGGGCCTTAAAAGGGGCCATTTTCAAGGATTTTTGGTATCCATTATTATAGGCAAATTCTACCAGGGGTATATACTCTTCCCATTTCTTGGGTTGATGCATTACATGTATCCTTAACATGTTTTCTAATATTCATCCTACCCTCTCTGTTTTTCCATCAGTTTGAGGGTGGTAGTATGTACTAAACAACAGTTGTGTTCCACGACCAGTGAACAATGACTTCCAAAATTATGAGGTGAATTTGGCATCCCTATTAGATATAATTTCCTTGGGCATTCCATGTAGTTTGAATATTTATTTCATGAATATGCTGGCAATGTCTATTGCCTTGCAAATGGATTTTATCGGGATTAAGTGGGAAATGTTACTCAATTTATCAACAACTACCATGATGGCATCATTTTGTTTGGTCGTTTTGGGTAGTCCGGTGATGAAGTCCATGGAAATGGTTTCCCATTTCCATTATGGAATAGGCAAGGGCTGCAATAGCCCCGCTGGGTGCTAGTGTTCTACCTTGAACTGTTGGAACTCTAGACATTTAGCCAGATAATCAGTTCTGTCCTTTTTCGTTCTTGTGCAATAAAACAATTTCCTAAGGGCTGTAATCATCTTCTGATAACCAGGGTGACCAACATATGGTCTTTTGTGCAGTTCATCCAATATGAAATTTTTCAAGGTGTCACAAGTTGGGATATAAAACCTCCCTTTGTATGT
Organism: Picea engelmannii; assembly: GCA_009831015.1. Classification (NCBI taxonomy): domain Eukaryota; kingdom Viridiplantae; phylum Streptophyta; class Pinopsida; order Pinales; family Pinaceae; genus Picea; species Picea engelmannii. The sequence goes on from ML782724.1 coordinate 661,209, forward strand.
TAGTAGGCCATCACTTGTCAGTTGATAACCTGCATACTTTCATCCGATGAGCTCTTGCTCCAGGTCTATCTTCGTGGTTTTGAAGAACTCATATACCTCATGTGAACTATTAACTCTTTCCTTGAGGTTTGTCTCACAAGTACTCATAGCTTCTAAATGAATTACCTTCATACTTCTACTGAGAGCATCAACCACTCAATTTTATTTTCCTTTGATGTGTTTGATTTCAAAGTCAAACTCACTGATAAGAGTCGTCCACCTAGATTGCCTAGCATTTAGCTTGGGCTGGTCAAATAAATACCTCATCCCACTATGGTCGATCATGAGGACAAACCTTCTACCTAGAAGGTAGCGGCTCCACATTTTCAAAGCGTGCACTATGGAATATAGCTCCAGGTCATGGGTTACATAATTCATTTCATGTTTACTCAATTTTTTGGATTCATAACATATTACATGTCCCTCTTGTATGAGGAATCCTCCGAGTCCCTCTTTGCAGACATCGATGCACACCAAGTATTCCTTGTTTGGGTCTGCAATTTTCAGTACATGGGCATGTATTAAGAGGTTTTTCAGTTGTTGGAAATTTCCCTCACATTTTGTTGTTCAAATACATATCACCCCTTTCTCTATAGTGAAGTGATTGGATGACCAATCTTATAAAATCCTTTTATGAATCTCATTATAGGTAGAGTATATCGTATTATAGGTGGTTGCACGTCTTCTTCTTGGACTATAACCTTGTTAAGGAAAGTTTGATTTGTCTTCTTATGAGTCTATCTAATGCACATGACTGATGCTAATGACACATTTGGTGAATTTTCATCATCATCGGAGTCTATCATGTCCTCTTCAGCATGAACCTTTACTACCTTCCCATCTATAATTTTGTAATGATATAAATAATTGGATGCACACCTATGATCTAGAGCCCACTTATTGCATCTAGATCAATTGTTTTGTTTCCTTTTTAATCTTCCTCGGAGTTGCTACTAGAGGTGTCAGATTCATTTTCAACTTCATATCTATGATTTTTTAGTGTTGCATTTATGTTTAGGTGACCACTTTCCTCCACATTATCTACATTTGCTCTCCTTTCGTCGTGAATAAACCTTGTCAAATCTTTGTAATGAGACATTTCAAACTTTTTTTTTGCAGCTTTTTCCTTACGTATGACTATTTACATGGTTGTAATATCCTGTAGTTTTAATTCATTATGGATATGTGGCTTTAGTCTAATTACATATGATCAAATTCTGCATTCTATTGATATCATGGGAACTCACATAGCCAATGTTTTCCAATCACGTGTAAATCTATCTACATTTTGATTTTGTTGTAGTTTAGTGAGTTCTATTAAAAAGTCTTTCTCTTTGATACGATGAAATATTTTGAATAAATCGTCATTGAATGTATTCTAGCTAATAAAAACGATGACTTATTCTACCATGTCTACCAATTGTATGCATTGCCTCCTAGTTACATGTAGAAATACTTGTTTTTTTCATTGTCATTACCGATATTGCAGATTTCAAAATATTCTTCGTCCTTGATAAACCATGCCACACCTTGTTTTTCATTTTCGATGCAGGAATATTTGGACGCAGCTCAGACTGCAAGAAGGACGATAAGAATCAACGGCAGAGACAATCGACGTCCATGGTGTAGCGGCCAGTAGAACATCAAGTTGTTTCTAATACCTTTTCTTTGCATTCGGCAGCAACAAGGCCTTTATTATCAATATTTACTGCTTTTCTTTTTACATGAATAATTTTGTTTTTTTTAAATAAGGAATGTTTTAAAAAAGTAATTAACACAATTTAATTGAAAGAATTGCCTTTGCTAATAAATTTGTGTAGTGATATTATTTTTATCACAGAATTAAGATGAAAATGGTTTAAGGGCTCATTGTAAGTGTAAATTACACTAGTAACATCTCGACCTCGCTTATTAAATAATTTGATGAAAGGTTGGGATTTGAGAAGGTATTCTTTCAAAAGAAGTCGGCCTCACTAGGTCCTAGACTATAATACTCAAAAGAGCACATTTCATAGCCTCTAATACTCGAAAGAGAATAGAGAATGTTGTATGGAAGATCAAATGAGGATTGAAATTTGACTCCTATCATTTTTTCCTAACCTCTCTTCTTCTAATTGTGTACTTGTTTCTTTTTCTAATTGTTTACTTGTTTAATGTTGACCAACATGTTTTTAATCCTAAAAAGAAGAGTAAACATGTAAGAATAAATTTTCCAATTTTTATTTTTATTTTGAATTAACTTCAGATTTATTAAGGGTTAATAAGAGGTGAAAACAGTAGAAAACTTGAGGAAAGGTTTGTACTCTTTTAGCACTTTATAAATCTCCAATTAAGATGGATCTAGGGTAGTTCCACTTACATGCGGCCACATCGAAATTTTAGATGATTATCAATATGTATATGTATATGTTTTAGATTAATTTGATCCTTTGAAATTTATTAAGTATCATCTATAATCTAGAGCATAGAGGATTATAGGGGGTAAATTTCGCCATTGGGCTAATTTTCCAAACCAATATGCAAATAATTGATCTAGAATTTTGGTTCTATTGAGCCTATGCCACCATCTCCATTCATGAATATAACCCAAGATATGTGTGGTGGTATTTTGATGCAGTGACATCAAAATATTTCTTTTGTTCTCTCATACCATATAGACAATTGGAAATGCATCAAGAATGGCATGGCCAAGGATAAAAATTCACTAAATGAAGCGCCATGTAACTCAATGAACCTCTTAGTGGCACTTCTTGTCAAGGTCTGCTTGAAAAATATCAACCTTATTCTATCATCCACCAATGAGTTTAAAAAACACCATATGTGATAATTCATGATGTGTGTGGAAGGATCTTCACGAGTTTTACCATCAAACTTGAGAATATCATATGTTAATTTGGTGGGAATTTCCAACCACCATGGGTGGTGTTTTATGGGGTCATTCACCAACCTAGATAAATCTAGTAGATTCAAAGTCACAAAGAAAGGAAACTTATTGTTGGAAAATGGAATATAGTATAAAGTACAAGATGGACCTTACAATCTTGATCAACCTTGTGTCCCCCCCCATATTATTGCCCGAGTGACATTATGTTAGGGTCCTACCCTAACCCCCTTACTTAGATACTTTATTAATGTATGAGGCCACCTTCCTTGAATACGACCCATTAAATAGTTAGTCAATAGTCACTCATTGTAATAAAGGGTCATGTTTACTAATAAGTCCAAAATTAGTTGGTCGACCCTCATTATAAGGGGCCCATAGGTAGTGATTTTTTTCTATGGATACCTATGTATTGAGTAGAAGGTTATGTATTGTTTTGTCAATAATTGTTATTGTATTTGGAACATTGCTCTTGGAAGTTTCCCCCAGGCAAGTGAACATAACTATGTATTCTTATCTCTATTTTCTCTTGTGTTATCGGTTTTGACTACATCTCATGTGATTCATCTCAAGTTTTGGATTAAGTACATTACAAGTGGTATTAGAGTTATTTCTTAGCCATGAAGTGGGAGAAGTTTTTGGAACAAAAGTGGGATATTTTTTTTTCCTTTTCACATATTTTTGATTAAAAAATAGGAAAATAATATTCAGATCGATTTATGAAACATTATGTGCATAATTTGAAGAAACCCGCCATATTTGTGAATTCCTCTAAAAAAATACCCAATTTCAAAAAACTATCCAAAATGGAGTCTAGAAACATGAGATATCATCGATTCAAAATCTGGAATTTTTAAGGTTTTTCTGGTGACGGTCATGAATTTTGCAGATTGGTTATCTTTTGAAAGAGTGCACAGATTTTAGTCAAACTAGTGCCATTATCTTAGAAAATCTATGGAATTTCATAATTGGGATCATAATAGCGAATCAGAAAAGTATAAATGAAGTTGTGATCATTTTACATTTCCAACCTCAAACCCTACCTTGGATAAGTTATTCTTTGGTGATACTAAGAGTTTTTTCTCGCGTTAGCAAGCTCATAATTTTAATTTTTTTTAGAGATGTGTTTTAGTGTCTATAAATAACACAATAATTTGTTGTTTAGCAGGTAAAACGTCATTAGGGGAATAATACACATGGGAACTACACATGGCTTCACCTTTCCTTGTTGAAAACCCATGTAACCCCTATGTACCCCTTCAAGTATTACCACATTAGACAATACTTGTATACAAAATATCACTTCCATGTATCTTGAGGTATATAGGAAGTCCTCTAGGTATACTTGAAACCATATTTATATAACATAATTGGTCATCTTGCTGCTATAGTACACTAAAAACAACACTTAGGGAGACCACTTTCTAGTACCTAGGTACTTGTGTATTATGTCTAAGGGAAAGGTTGAGCCTCCTTAGTTAGTACCCTAATATATTAGGCCGATTAATATTGTTGGAATCGACACGTATATCAGAGAGCTATAGCAACTAAATCTCCCATGTCCTTAAGACTCGATCACCTTTTTCTGTGATCTCACATATTGTGCATATCTATAAACCACCTTATACCAAATCCCCATAAAATATGTCCACCCACTTTACTACCAATAGATTGGATCAATTGGAAAATCAAGTTATGACTATAATGAAAAATTTGGAGAAATTCAATAGTCTATAACTAGTTGGGATAAGAAGATCGATTGAAATTTGGAAGAGGAGTTGGACAACCTGAAAAAGAGTATGAAGGGGTGCAGTTGACACCTATGAAAGTTCATGGCATGCCAGAAGTAGAAAAATGGAATAGACATCACATTGAGCCACACCAAGAAGAAAATTATCACTCATGACTATTTAACCACTCAAAATCCTTGTTGAATGCTAGTAAAACACCACTTATCATGGAACTACCCAAATGACACCACATAAAGTTGTTTATGGCCAAAAACCGTTATCAATGAAATCCTATGTATTGGGCACATCCAAGTTTCATGCAGTATATAGAATGATTTACACTAGAGAAGTCACTATATATGTCCTTAAGGACAACTTTTTATGGTGCAAAATCAAATGAAACAACAAACTCATCAAGATAGATCCGAACAATCTTTTAATGAAGGGGATCAAGTATTTCTTTGATCACATCCTTCTAAATAGAAATCACTCAAAGATAAAGTTCCCCAAAATATATATTTGAATTTATATGGTTCCTATGAAATCATACAACACATTGAGTAGGTTTTCTGCAAGCTAGCACTCCCGACCCACTCCAAAATTCATCCAATCTTTCATGTGTCATGTTTGAAGAGGGTTGTGGGATCAAATTGTAAAGTATAGAATGACTTGCCAGAACTTGATGAAGAAGGTTCCATTTTCCTCCAATGAAAACAAATATTAGATACCAAAGAACTCCAGTTGCACCTATTGTGTTGGTTTTGTCACTTGGGTGAGCAAAACAACAACACTTGCATGCCTAGATGAGCCTGCTAGACAAGACAGAAGTTTGTGAGTGGGTTAAACAAGCCAAACACATGTATAAACAAAGAAATAGAACTAAAACAACTAAGAAATAAAAGTTAGAAAGCATGAGAAACTTAGAACCATGAAAATCAACCAATGACCAACATAATGCTACCAATGGATCAATAGATTAGTAGGCAAAAAACCATAGAGAAAAATAGGGACTTGTGAGTCCCCTCTTCCTCCTTGGGAGGGCTCTTCAGTTCCCTAATGGAGAGCTCTTCATACAATGGAAGAAATGGAAACTGGTGAAGAAAAACAATGCCTATTCCCTCAAGAGGTGAGAGGTTAGGTACCTAGTATATATATTGGTATATATACTAAGTATATATATCGATATATATACTAAGTATATATACCGACATATATACTAAGTATATATACATATATCGGTATATATACTAAGTATATATACTGACATATATACTTAGTATATATATCGGCATATATACCGACATATATACTAAGTATGTATATCGACATATATACCTAGTATATATACTCACATATATACTAGGTATATATACCAACACATATACATATATACTGACACATATACATACCAACACATATATATACCGACATATATACTTAGTATATATATCGGCATATATACCGACATATATACTAAGTATATATATCGACATATATACCTAGTATATATACTTGTATATATACTAGGTATATATACCAACACATATACATATATATACCAACACATATACATATACATATATACCGACACATATACCTAGTATACTAGGTATATGTATATGTGTTGATATATATACTGGTATATATACTAGGTATATATGTCGGTATATATAAAATTATATATACCGATATATATACAAGTATATATACCAATATATATACTTAGTGTATATGTCGATATATATACTTAGTATATATACTAGGTATATATGTTGATATATATACAAGTATATATACCGATATATATACTTAGTATATATGAGTATATATATCGGTATATAATAGGTATATATGTCAGTGTGTATATATATGAGTTGCAGAGGTCATAGTTCCAGGACGTAGATCCACAGGTCATAGTTCCTAGGCCCTCTACGCCCTCTAGAACTACGCCCTCTAGAACTATGACCTGTGGAATTGTGACCTGTGGAACTATGACCTGTTGAACTATGCCTTCTAGAGCCACGACCTATGGAACTATACCCTTTGGAACTATGACCTGTGGAACTATGCCCTCTAGAGCTACGCTTTTGGAACTATGACCTCTGGAACTATGCCCTTTGGAACTATGACCTCTGGAACCCCCTCAACACAGAAGGGAGCCACTGACTTAATCATCCATCTTATTCCAAAGTTGGTTTCTAAAGACCATAACAAAATCCTACTGAGGGAGGTGCCTATGGCGGAGGTGGAAGCGTCGGTGAAAAAGATGTTGCAAGGGAAAGCCTCGGGGCCACATGGCTTCACTTTGGACCTCTTCCAAGCCTGTTGGAACATTATTGGAAAAGACTTATGGGAAGTGATGGAATAATCCATGACCTCTCAAACAATCTTGAGAGCCTTCAATGCCACCTTTCTAGCTCTGATCCCAAAGGAAAATGAAGCAAATACAATAGATAAGTATAGACTTATTTCATTATGCAATGTTCTTTACAAAATTATTTCTAAAATCATTGCTAAAAGATTGAATCCTATCCTCTAGGAAATTATTTCCCCTGAACAAGGGGGTTTCATAGAAGGTAGACAAATTCTGGACGGTATTGTAATTTCTCATGAAACCATTCATTCCTCGCAATCTGAGAAAAAACCTGGGATGCTCCTAAAGCTAGACATGTCAAAAGCCTATGACAAAATAAATTGGGACTTCCTAAGAGCCATTATGGGGGCCTTTGGCTTTGACCCCTCCTAGACCCAATGCATCTTGAACCTTACTTCCTCGGCTTTCTTTTTAATTCCAGTCAACGACTCCCCCTCTCCCACCTTTAACGCTTCACAGGGATTAAGGAAAGGAGATCCCATGTCCCCCTACCTCTTCATTATTCTCACAGAAGGTTTAGGAAGATTCCTAAAGCAAACCCAGAGAGAAGGTCCCCTGAAAGGGCTAGTAATTTCCCCTTAGATTGAACCTTTGACCTATCCTCAGTTTGTCGATGACAATATCCTCCTAGGGAAGCCCACAGTGCAGGAAGCCAAATCCATCAAGAAAGATTTGGATTTTTTTCTTATTGCCTCTGGAATGAAACTAAACTTAGATAAATCCCACATCTTCTTCTTTAACACCCCGAACATCATTCAACAAATAATTACTAGAATTTTAGGCTTCCAAAGATCCTCTCTGCCCTCGCGCTACCTAGGGGCTCCCTTCATTAACAAAGCTATAAGAAATATGGGATGGCAAGAGATGCTAACTAAATTGGAAAACATTCTTAGTTGTTGGACCCATAGATTCCTCTCTTTGTCGGGAAGACTTCTGCTCATTAAATCAATTTTAATGGTTGTGACGGTCTATTGGTTCTCAGTTTTGGCAACACTGAACTACATCTTTCAGAAAATTCACTCAATCCAGAGAAAAATCCTATGGGGAGGAACAAAAAGAGAAAAAAATGGGCTCTAGTCACCTGGGAAAAAATGTGCGAACCAAAGTCTCGAGGAGGCTTAGGGTTAAAAGACCCCCAAAGGCTGAGCCAGGCCCAGGTAGCTAAAATTGACTGGAAATGGATCAAAAGTTCAAAAGTGCTCTGGGCTAGGATTTCACAGGGGAAATATGTCAAAGATATCTCCCCTCAAGATTGGATTCATTTGGAGGGAGACATATCAGGATTGATGATCTAGCATTATGCTTGGAAAAACAGAGCGATGGTAAGAAAATCAGAGTTTTTGGGAGCTGCATGATGCCCATTTGGCCCTTTTCTGGGAGGACGTGTGGGAGCAACGTCTGAATCTAAGCTCAGACGAACAACTATAGACAATCAAAGATAAGATGATCGGGGATGGCAGGACGAAAGTTGCACAATATTGGGAGGAACACCCACACCCTGTCACTGGTAGAACAAAATCTTGGATCCTTCCAACTGAATGGCCTATAGAATGGAATGATCCACCTATTCAAGTCATGGAGGATATTGTAAAAGACTACCCACAACCCAACAAGCATGGCCAAGACATCCTTGGATGGGGGAAAAAGGGGGATGGGAACTTCCACATCAAGTTTGAATCCCACCAAGAAGCCATGGGTTTGGGGAACGAGCCCAAAAGACCAGTCTGGTCTAAGGTATGGAACTCCCAATTATGGCCCAAAGTGGCCACCTTTCTATGGCTAAAAATCAACATAAAATCGCTAACTTGGGACATGATCATAAGGAGAGGGTTCGCAGGCCCATCAATCTATGTACTATGCAATCAAGCGGAAGAAACCCTAAACCACCTCCTCAATTCATGCTCGTTAGCTTCATAATTATGGGACATAGGGGCCGTAATATTCAGAATATCAGACTGGAACATACAAGACATCATAAAGACAATAGAATATTGGGGAACATATCCTTACCATAATTAAATTATGAACCGTAATTAGATGATTTTCCTAGGATACCTCCTTTGGAATATATGGAAAACCAGAAACAAATGGATCTTCTGAAACCAACCTCCATCCCTAGAACTTCTTTGGCAAGGGGTCCTGAACAACATACGAGAGACCATAGCCCAGGCCCCTTAACAGGAAGAAGACCTAACAACGACATGGCACGAGAAAGGTCTGTTATCCATATGGAGCCCAGGCAAAGGTAAGTTGGCGCTCCCACTAGCAAAACCCCAGGAACCACATCAGTTGCATGGAGAGACATGGGAGCCCCCCTTAAGGATTCCTGAAATTGAATTTTGATGGGGCATCCAGGGGAAACCCAGGGCTAGGAGGGGCCATAGGAATCTTTAGGGATGCCAAGGGAGAAATCGTCAGCCTATACACTGTCATATTGGGGCATACCACCACCAATAGAGCGGAATTAATAGGATTACAGGTAGGTCTGCAATGGGCGAAGGTTAGGGGGTATTCGACGCTCATCGCTGAAGGAGAATCCAAACTTTTGGTCTTGGCTCTAGGAAAAATCATAAGTGGTTCCTCACCAGACAAAGTCTCAAAAATTGGAGATTATTTGTTGGGCTTGCAGAGGTGGCATTGACCATCTGTGGCACGTTAGCAATAATCCCAAGCCATGACAGGAGACGGGAAAATGCGGCCACTAACTACCTTGCTAATGTGGCAGTGGGTCAGGCCCAAAGTGCATCCCAATGGAAATGACACGATGTGGGGACATGATATCTACATGATAACCTTACATGTCTCAACCACCATGAAAACCAACTGCATGACAGGACAGGTGGAGAGGGGCGAGCACTGCGAGGGCTATTAGAGGCCCAAGTGTTACCATGATTCCAAAGAATAGCTTTGAAGGTGGGACGCAGGTTGTTTCGGAAATAGGTGGAGTTGTCCGATCAACCACCAGTCATCATGGGAACATAAAGGAGGACATAATGAAGAAGCATAAAAATGATCCAAATTTGATCGAGCTTCAAATTAATGGGGGAAGGACAAAAATGTCGTACCCAACCACACCAGAAACAATAATGAGCAGGTTGGATCAGCCCAGACCCCGAAGGATCTGGATCAATCGTTGAAATAATGGGCGAAAGTGGGGAAAATACATGATTAATTCCAAGCGAGACAACAACCATGGCTATAAAAGACAAAAGCTCATTGATCCCTAGGTTATCGAAATTTATTGCCGAAGTCATTCTGATTTACAAAGTTGGATTCATCATTCCTATTAGAAGAGGCTCTCTGATAGAAAGAGAGTGGGTAGATCTATTTCCTCGTGACTAGAAACAACCGGACTTCTAGGGAAGAAAGAATCCTTGCCTCCCTCCAAGATTATTCTAGTAGACTTGTCACTAGAGATTCAAGGTCCAAGTCCGAAAAGATGGAAAGCGGTCGTTGTCAAACCATGGAAAAAGAGAAGACCAGGCTTCTGAGGAATAAGGACTCTCAACCAAGGAAAGGTGGAGGGAGTCATCCTGCAGGATCCCCTACTATTATCAATTATCGCACGGCCATGATAGTCAGAGGGGCCAGGATGAGATACCAAAACCTGTTCTCAGCAGAAGAGAAAGAACTAATGGGGAGAGTCCAGGAGGAAGTATTGAGAAAGAGGAAGAACATGTCAAACGAAGAAATTATGTGGTCCATGAAGGCATGGGTCCCCCACCCTGGGAAATCTCGTACAAGGGACACCAAGTTCTTCCATCTTGCAGAAGTCTATTGGATGACGAAAGCGATGGTGGTGCAGGCCATGGTTTAACAACACGCTGAAATGCGGGCCACCCGCCAGGTGATCTGGGTTCTGGAAGCCAAATTCGATCTATTCTGCAAGGAGAAATTTGGCATCTGATTCCATGAAAAGACAAAGGCCCCTAAGGACATGCAGAGGGATGGAGCAGAGGAAAGCAAAAATCTACCAGGAACCCAAGAAAATCCCATTATGGTGGATGAGGAAGAAGAAAGGCCGAAATCCAACAAAAATGCAATCCATTGACTGGCAAGCGAGCATGGCACTCAAACCTTTCAGGGAGCTATGACGACCCTAGGTAGCCTTTTTTTCTAGGGTTAGCAATTGAGTCAGTCTAGTTAGCTTGGATTTTTGGTTTTGGGGGGATTTTTAATTTGCCTCTGGTTTTGTAAGAAACTCTCATAATTATTGCTACACTTGCACACCGAAGCTACCTAGAAACAGTGAGAAAGTAGTGTAGATGAAATTGTGGAAGCACTTCTAGGCTACCTAGAAACAGTGAGAAAGTGGTGTAGATGAAATTGTGGAAGCACTTCTAGTCTGCACATAAAGATCTTGAGATGAACAAGGGAGGTAGGTTTGGTTTCCATTTTGTGGCAGACTCTCGAGGACACAAACTATAAAATTATGTATGTTCTGAATAGAAAATCTATAGTATCTTTTTTTTTATTAAAAAAAAAAGCATTACAAGAATCTGTCTCATGCTGAAGGCGCTAGTAAAGACAGGAATCAATCTTCAAAGGAAAGAGACCCTCCGTATGTTAACACTGACTAATGTATCTTTTTGTAATTCCTGAACATTTTTTGTAATTGCTTCAAAGATACCAGTCTTTCTTTTGTACTGTAATGTAGCCAATCCTTGGCATTCTGAATGCACTTCAAGTATCGAATCAGTGTGAAACCTAAATTGGGTGCTTATTTTCTTCTTCCCAAGCGAGCTAGTTAACTCTTCTCAGAACACAAGAGCTGCCATAATAGCTTCTGCGTAAGCTGGCTAGCAGCTGATCAATTGTTGCTCGCCCCCTGTATTTTTGTTCTTATAATATAATATAGTTGATTGCTTTTAAAAAAACACTAACATTTTATACACAAACGTTCCAACATTAACCCTACAAAATTATTACATATCAAAATACTTAACTAAATCACTACTGTTATAATTTTCACTTCTAATCTACTCCTCGACTGAGGATATAAAATTAAAATTTGCATGTAACTCCTTTCATACTCAGAAAGCTTCATAGTATTTCAGTAACAGTTTAACAAACGTTATTAAATTATAATCCTTGCCAAATCATTAAGTAATTTGAGAATAGTTAACGAAATTAGTAAGAAAATTATAATTTTTTTAAACTACAAATACATAACCACAGAATCACCTTCAAATTGGCAACATAATCCAATGATATAGATATGATATAGATGAGCATCAGGTCAGCTCTATAATATTGAAATCACAGATATCATGAAATATGAAAACCCAAAAGCATTCAACCCTTTCATCTTTCAACTGTTTATATAATTAACCCTGGCATGTGTACACAGATATATGCAGTACAGGGCTTTAAATAAGAGTTTATTTACTAACACAATATACCAAAATACAAATAACCGACATAATCATAAGCCTGCAATACCCATATTTTATCTGTTGCCATCCTCCTAAATTTCAAAGGCACTGGCAGGGAAGGATTTCCCATTCCCAACAACGCTCTTGAAGGAAATCTTAGCACTGGAAGGCCTTTATTGATAACCTTACATATTGATTTACTGCTTCGGAGGAATATTGTTTCTTTTACATACTGATTGAAGTAAATATTGATAATAAAGGCCTTGCTACTGCCAAATGCAAAGAAAAGGTATTAGAAACAGCTTGATGTTCTACTGGCCGCTGCACCATGGACGTCGATTGTCTCTGCCATTGATTCTTATCGTCCTTATTGTTTTATTATTTTTCTTTATTATCAACATAGACTATCTTTGCTCTTATTCCTATTGTTTTTATTTTTGTTGTGGTGATATGGATCCAAACTTTACATTGCGTAACTCCACATCATCCATTCAATCATTCAAATAGTTTGTTTACAAAGTTAAATTCATCTAAGGGCTCTACAAGTAAAGCATGAAGCAAATGCAAAAGAGAACACGAAACAAAAGTTATTTATACTATAATACTCATATGAGCTTATTCCTTCCAAACTACTTTAACATTAAATGCCATCAAAGTAATAAATTTTTAGATATTTCCCATTTATGGAAACTACAACTTCTCTCCATCCAGGTCGCTTAGATGGAATTTATTTGGACCAACAACATCTTTGACTTCGTATGGACTAAGAAAAAACTGTTAAACTTTCTATGCTTACCCAACATCTTGTTTCTTTTATCCCACATGAGAACTATGTCTCGTTTCCTGAAGATTTGGGGTTGTGACTCTTTATCAAACTTTCCTTGGACTTCATCTTGATTCTTTGTTAAGTGATCAAAGATTTTTCTACTGTTTTCATCAAGTTAAGGATACTTTTGATTAGTGTTTACCTCATCCATATCCACACAATGCTTAAGACATGATATTTTGCTTTGTCATGAACCCCTTTAATATCTCCTAGCCTTGTCAACCATGCCATTGAAGTGGTGATTGACTATGTCCAAGTTCAATTGTGCCCACCCATGGTAGGTGTTCTCTTCTAGGTGCATTGAAACCTATTTCTTATAACAGTTGCCCCCATACAGGGACTACACTCTCCTATAAAGTGTAAGAGAACTCCTAAATCTGCATTCTCTTGTTGAACCTGCATCTGCAATGCTCAATTAATAGTGGTTGGATGGATCCAAACTTCACATCTTGTAACCCCACATCATCCAATCAATTATTCAAATAGTGTGTTGTCAAAGTTAAATTTATTTAAGGGCTCTACAAGTAACACAATTGCCAAATGACAAAGAGAACATGAAACAAAGGTTGTTTGTACTCTAATGCTCATTTGAGCTTATTCCTTCTAACTTTACTCTAGAATCAGATGCCATCAAAGTAATAAATCTTTAGATATTTCCCATTTATGGCCAATGCGACTTCTCTCCATGCACGCTGCTTAGATAGAATTTCGACCAACAACATCTTTGACTATGTCAAAGGTCATTTGTGCTCTTCCACATTAGGATTTATTTTCTAGGTGCATCAAAACCTCCTCCTTGTAACAATTGGCTCCATATGGGGACTACACTCTCCTACAGAGTGTAAGAGAACTCCAAAATCTCCATTCTTTTGTTGAACCTACATCTGCAATGCTTAAGTAACAATGGGGAGATGGATCATAACTTCACATCTCGTAACCCCACAACATCTATTCAATCATTCAAATAGTTTGTTAAAAAATTAAATTCATCCAAGGGCTCTACAAGTAAGGCACAAGCCAAATTCCAAAGAGAACCTGAAATGAAAGTTACTTCTACTATAATACTCACATGATCTTATTCCTTCTAAATTACTTTATAAATTCCATTAGAGTAATAAATATTTAGATATTTCCCATCTATGGTAGTTGTATATTTTCTTCATCTAGGTCACTTAGATAGAATGCATTTGTACCAACATATTGAACTTTGTATGGATCGAGCTACAAATTATCAAACTTTCCATGCTTACCCAATGTCTCATTTCCTTTGTCCCACATGAGAACTATATCTCCTTTCATGAAGATTCTCAGTTGAGCCTTTTTATCAAACTTACCTATGACTTTATCTTGATTCTCTGCTAAGTGATCAAAGTATTTCCTCCTATTTTCACCAAGTTAAGGACCCTCTTAATTAGTGTTGACCTCATCCATATCCACACAATGCTTTATACATGATATTTTTCTTCGACATAAACCCCTTTAATCTCTCCTAGCCTTGTTAACCATGCCACTAAAGTGGTGATTGACTATGTGAAAGGAAATTTGTTCCCATCCATGCTGAACATTCTTCTAGGTGTATCAAAACCTCCTCATAACAATTGGTTCAATATGTGGACTACACTATCCTATAGAGTGTAAGAGAACTCTAAAGTATCCATTCTCTTATTTAACTTGCATTTGCAATGCTTAAGTAATAGTGGCATGATGGATCGAAACTTCACATCTCGTAACCCCATATCATTCATTCAATCATTCAAACAGTTTTTTTACAAAGTTAAATTCATCCAAGGGCTCTACAAGTAAGGCATAAGCCAAATGCCAAAGAGAACATGAAATAAAAGTTATTTATACTCTAATGCTTATATGATCATATTCCTTATAAACTAATTTAGCATTAAATTCCATTAGAGTAATAGATCTTTAGATATTGCTCATTTATGGCAGCTACAACTTCTCTCCATCCAGGTCACTTAGATAGAATGCATTTCGACCAACAACAAATTTGACTCTATATGGACCGAGCCAAAACATGTCAAATTTTCCATGCTTACCCAACATCTCATTTTGTTTTCCCATATGAGCATTGTGTCTCCTCTCGTGAAGATTCTCGATCGGGCCTTTTTATCAAACTTTCTTTTGAATTTATCTTGATTCTCTACTCAATAATCAAAGGATTTCCTCCTATTTCCATCAAGTCCCACCAAATGATCAATTATCCCTATCTTGTCTATTGATCTAAAGTAAAACATTGCAACAATTCATATATTGGTATCTTTAAATGTATTGGCAAAATCACATTTACTCCATACACCAACTCAAATGGACTTCTTCTAGTAGTGTCCTTTTTAGTGACTCAATTATCCCATTAATCAAATTTAATCTTAATGTCCAAACACTTCTTATTATCCCCCACGATCTTCTTTGTTATCCTCATCATTTTTTTATCACAGGATTCAACCAACTCATTTCCTTGTGGATAATAATTTTAAGAATGTGCCAAAACAAAGTCATAATCGAAGTAAAACTTTTCCAACTCAATAGCCATGAATGCGTCCCATCAACTGATCAATTATCCCTATCTTGTCCATTGATCTAAATTAAAACATTGCAACAATTCATATATTGGTATCTTTAAATGTATTGGCAAAATCACATTTACTCCATACACCAACTCAAATGGACTTCTTTTAGTAGCTTCCTTTTTAGTGACTCAATTATCCCATTAATCAAATTTAATCTTA
>ML782724.1:677614-733602 GCA_009831015.1 Picea engelmannii
TCTACATGCCTCCATGGGTTCTACACACCTGAGCACCAAACCTTCCAAGTTCCTCCAACCCAATTCTCCTTAGATCAAGCAATACTCCATCTCCTTCAATCTCAATGCTCTTCTTTTGTGGTTTGACAGGTGATTCGAGCACAAATATTCTACAAATAATAGAAGATGTATTCATACCATTGATGTTGTTGTAAGTCTTCAAGCATCGCCAGTGTCATGTCCATATTTGTTTTATTTTCAAGGTATAACACTTTTTCATTTCCCTTTGTCAACATTCTAACTAATCCTTAGCCGAACCAATTTAATTAGCTTGATTTCCAAGTCATATTCCTAGATTTTTGATATCTACTTTCCCCTAATACCCAAACATTCTTCCTGAGATAAGATTTCCTTTACAACTGGATGATGAACAAAGGAAACTATCTTAAAGTACCCCACATAATTTTTGAAATGCTTCAATGCTTGGATCAAGGCATAAGCTTGTTTTTCCATGATGACCTACTTCCATTCCACTCCTATAACTCCTTTGCTAATAAAATATATAGGTTGTGCCAAATTCTACTCATTTCTTTGTAAGAGTGCACCTATAATTGTGTCTTCTAAGGAAAAGGAAAATATCTGAAAATCTTTTGAATACTCGATGCTTACCAAAATTGGTGCTACATAGCTTCCTTGATCTTCTAGAATGCCCCTTTACTTTCTTCATTGCATTTGAATTGTTGATTCTCCTCCAACATTTTTGAGATAGGCTTGGCAACTTCAACAAAGTTAGGTGTGAACCTCATGAAATTAATTCAATCAAGGAAATATTGCACCACTTTTTCGTTGGAGGGAAATGACATTTGTTGGATTCCTTCTCCTCTTTCTAGATTAATTTTAGCGCCTTCCTTAGACACAATGTGGCCAAGAAAATTCCCTTCATCCACCCCAAACACTGACTTCTTGGGGTTTAAGGATACTATGTATCTTCAATATTTTTCAAAAAAATTCCTAAGATAGTGAATTTTATCCCCATTTTGTGGATAACTAAGGAGATTATGTCTCAAGGCCCTCAAGTTGTAGATATGGAGTGCCGAGAGACTACATGACTAGAAGTATCATTTTGCATAGATGGAGACCATTCTCACCACCACATAGGTCGTAGATTTTTCGATGGCATCCACCACACCAGCTAGCTTCCGAGAGGCAATGGGCCTTGCTCCATGAGGTACAAGTAAGGTATTATGGTTAGTGTCATTTCAATATTTTAGGCATTTGATTATGTTGTATCTTAGACTGCTTTAGATTTCATGATATATGGTTGGACATTATGCCTTTTTCCATATTTCACCTTGGTGGTTGACATTGCTCCCTAGCAAGTGGTCTTCCTTGAGGATGGGTTTACTACTAGGAACTCCCTTGAAGATCCATCGTACCATTCCCGACCATACTTACCACTTTCCATCACTATTTCCCCCAATTTCCTTATCTCTTGGGATTTTAGGGTGTATTGATCCAAGAAGGGGTTGTCCCTCATTCCGTGGGAATAAGGGGTTGAATGCCCAGAGGGATTGATGTTGGGTAAAAGTTAAAATCCTATATATAAACCTTACACATGCTTCGCGCATGGATCCCCCCTAGAAAGAAATGGAATGCTTATCTATAAGAAAAAGTGGACCCACAAGAATAGTGATTAAGACTGCTTAAAAGGTTAGTTGGAGGATAAAAGGTCTCATCACGAGATAACCTATCATGTTCATAGATATATAATGGTATGGCATTACCATCATCTGGTCACCAAGCCAGGGTAATGTCTCTCAATTGTATGGCTGAGAGAAAGGGGGTCTCATCACAAGCCAAGCTTCTCATTTCCACTAGGTGTTTGTGAGTGACACTGACATTATGCGGACACAACGCCAGGGCATTGGTCTCCAACTTGTCCTTAAATTATGAAAAAAAATAATAATAGAGAAACGATGGGATTTGAAAAAGTGCATTGCAAAGAAAGGTACCACACACCCTCTACAAAGGAACCCATGAATGAGACACTACAACCCCTTGTATGTCATGAACCTCATGCCCATTGAGGATTGACCCTTAACCACTTCACCCACTTTACATGGTTTAGAGAGGGAGCTCTTGGAAACTCTCCTTGACCTAGAGAAATATCTCCCCAATAGGACACCTCGTTAACCCTCCCATATCCTTGAGGATGGGTTTACTACTAGGAACTCCCTTGAAGATCCATCATACCATTCCCGACCATACTTACCACTTTCCATTGCTATTTCCCCCAATTTCCTTATCTCTTAGGATTTTAGGGTGTATTGATCCAAGAAGGGGTTGTCCCTCATTCTATGGGAATAAGGGGTTGAAGGCCCAGAGGGATTGATGTTGGGTAAAAGTTAAAATCCTATATATAAACCTTACATATGCTTTGCACATGGATCCCCCCTAGAAAGCAATGAATGCTTATCTATAAGAAAAAGGGGACCCACAAGAATAGTGATTAAGAATGCTTAAAAGGTTAGTTGGAGGATAAAAGGTCTCATCACAAGATGACCTATCATGTTCATAGATATATAGTGGTATGGAATTACCATCATTTGGTCACCAAGCTAGGGTAATGGCTCTTAGTTGTATGACTGAGAGAAAGGGGGTCTCATCACGAGCCAACATTCTCATTTCCACTAGGTGTTTGTGAGTGACACTGACATTATGCGGACACCACGCCAGGGCATTGGCCTCCAAATTTTCCTTAAATTATGAAAGAAAAATATAATAGAAAAACGATGGGATTTGAAAAAGTGCATTGCAAAGAAAGGTACCACACACCCTCTACAAAGGCACCCATGAATGAGACACTGCAACCCCTTGTATGTCACGAAACACATGCCCATTGAGGATTGACCCTTAACCACTTCACCCACTTTACATGGTTTAGAGAGGGATATCTTGGAAACTCTCCTTGACCTAGGGAAATATATCCCCAATAGGACACCTCATCAACCCTCACATATACAAGCTTGGCAAGTCACAAGATGTCCTTGAGCACTTAATTGTTTGACATGGTAATCTTTGGTGCACATGATTAGGTAGCTTAATTATTGATTTGATTTAATTATCATGATGTTATGACTTGAGATCCTTGGAGGGCGTTCTTACTTGTCTTTGTAGGACCTAGTTGGTGGACAATTTTGGAGGAACAAGACTAGCTTGGGCTTCCATGGGCTTGAATCCCACGAGTGGATTCCAAGGGCCTGCATGTTGGATGAGAGAGATGAAACCTCGAAGGCCTATATTATGACTTGGACAACATAACCTATCCCTCACATGCCAAATGTTTTTCCTAGGATAGGAAAAACGTCACCTTTAGAGGCATGACATCACCTAGGGGGGTTAGGGTTTGGTGGTGAGGTTGATATGCATTGGCACATGGACATTTTGAGGAGGTTGAGGATTTTACCATTAAGGAAGTGACTTGGATGCTTGACATGTGGATTTGGGAAACCTTTCAACACTCCTCCATCAACAACGACTTGCGCCTAGTGCCAAAACATCCCCTAAAGGGGTGACGTTTTCTAAATTAGGGTTTCCTTTGTGTAAAAGTAGAATTTAAGTGAATTGTTTAATATTGTTTTGTAAAAGGGGAAAGATTAGGTTTGTTGACCCATATTCTTGTGGTTTACCCTAATATTATGTGGAAAAAGTGACATTTTTTATAAATAAGAGATCATACGATCTCATTTTAACATAACTCTCCCTCTTCTGAGAAGTACTTGGACTGAAATTTTCACTACTCTTGGAATATTTTTTTCTCTTGTGCTATGGAATGATTTTTTTTTGTTATGGTTGATGATGATGATGTGCTATCTCTTGGAGGTCACTTCTAGCTTATTGTGGTGGTTTACATTGGCATGTTAAAGGATTTTCTTGGATTGGTATGGTTATTTACTTTATTACTATCATTGGTAATTCAAGTTAAGGTTATTTTGGCTAAGTTTATATAAGGAGTATAAGGATATACACCCCTATCCTAGTTTCCACCATTATTATCAATATTTTAAAGTTATTTGCAAGGGTTTTGTTGATGAAGTAAGAGGATTTACACCTCTCAATTTCAAACCCTAGCTAGGTTACTTACCTTGGGAAGTAAGAGGATTTACACCCCCAATAGTTTAGTAGTCATAGCTCTTTCTTTAAGACCCCATTAACCCATAATTAAAGGCACTAATCTTGCATTGGAGATATAAATTTTTGCATTGGGAAACATGAAAGTTTTAAGTTTTGGTCTTCTCTCACTTGAGTTTTGTTCCCCTAGCCTTGAGCTACCTTGCCTCATTGAGGCATCCCCTTTCAACAAAAATTTATTGCTGTTGTATTAAAACTAACCTACAACCATTAGGTATGCTCTAACCCTAGCCTACTAACCCTAATTATCTCCTAAACTAACCCTAGACTAGGCCTAAAAATTTACCCTAACCTTCTACTAACCTTGGCACACTTATTGAGCTAACTAGGAGTTGTTTTGATTGGATAAGGTTTATGAAAAAAGTCTTGGTTTTCTACAGCCACAAGGATGGTAATTTCACTGCAAAAACCCCAACCTAAAGTCACTCATAACTTGTGTTTTCACCATCAAATGTTGCTAATAATTTGCCAATTTATTCTACTTGCTTTAATGCAATTTTTTAGTGGTTTCTCTACAGGTTTTAGTGGCTAAATTCACTCCTGTCACAACAAGTTTTCTACATCCATAAGGCTGCAAAACACTTATGCATACATCTTTTATGACAGCCATAATTCATTGCTAAAGTCTCATTCTATAGATCGTGAAATTTTCTAGTGTTTATCTACTTTGTTTCAAGCATATTTCATTGGAATTTTAGAAACTTGTTAGAAAATCTACCACTTGTTTATTTGCTGATATATATTGTTATATGTTGCTGCAAATTAGGGACGTCGAGCCTAAATTTCTGATCCAAATAACACATTATATTGCAAAGTGGTTTTCCTTATGTCTCGGGCAGGTACTAACTTCTCGGCAATTCACTCAAGGCTCTAGAAACCTCGATACAACCTAAGACTCATTATAAAATTTCCATTTCCATCTAGAATATTGGCCTTTAGGGGATTCACTCTTTCCATTTTTGGTTTCCCCTTCTATTCCCCCCTAGGGTCACCAGGATCGCCTCCCTAGAGTGACCTAGTCACCCTTGAATTACGGGACCTATATCGAGGTGGCATTGGGTATAGTGTCCTCAAGTTGTCGCCACTTGGTGGTTGGGTCAAGCTTTTCCAAAACTACAACTTGTCCGATAAAAAAAATTCACCATTGTCGGGGAGAATTTTGAATCCTCTCTGAAACCCTAATGACACTTTGGAAAGCTATCCCAAAGACGTTCCCCTAGATTTCCTGGTGACTCCACCCAAGGGACATTCCCTTTCCACCTTTCTTGGTGAGCTTTCACTAAATCTCACTTGGCGACTCCACCATAGGATATACTCGAAAGGGGAATTATTAGACCCCAAAGAAAGAAACTCCCAAGGGCCGTAAAACCTTACCCAAAAAGTCTAAACCCCCCACTTCTCTTGTCACATGTGATTGTTCATCTACTTCTTTTAGCCCTTCATCCTCACCTGCTACCTCCATGCCTCCACTCTCACCCATACCCACCTTTCTAAAATCTATATGGAACCTGTAGTCCAAAGAGGCGCACAAACCTTTGTACATAACAAAGATCCACGACTCTCCTCCTAAACTCCCAAAGGACTTCAAGGAGTAGCTACCCAACTTTTTGGGAGAAGATCCCACTACACCTAAAGATCACTTATATTTTTTCCTATGCAATCTGGAGTCTTATGACCAACACAAGGATATCCTGATGAAGCTATTTTCTTACACTTTTGTCGAAAGGGCCAAGTATTTGTTTGATAGTCTTTCCCCAGGAACAATCACAAATTGGGACCTCTTTCAAGAGATTTTCACAGAAATATTTGGAAAAAAGAGAGATTACCAATCCATGTATAATCATCTCCACAGTTGCAAGAGAAATTTCGGGGAGAATATAAAGGATTTCAATGATAGGTTTAACACCCTCGTAATACATTTCCCTCTAGAGTTAATACCTTCCAAAGATACCATTCTCAAGTCTTACATATCAACCATGAAAGACCCGTATGGAGTATTGATTGGGAGGCGCCCTACAAATTTATTTGAGGATCAAGAGAGAGCACGTGTGATCTGAAAACACGGAAGTACTTTACTCTATGCAATTTTTCAATCAAGAATCGTTTTATGATGACATATTTGCATAAGAACTAAAAGTCACATGAATCCATGATTAACCATGCTTTTAAACAAGAATACATAACATATATGAACTCAAATGGAATAAAGCATATGAAAAGACAAGAGAGAGACAACCAATGTTGGTAACGGAGTTCACCCCTCCTGGGCTACGTCTCCAGACCCGCTTCAATTGGAATACAGATCACTTTCATTCCTTCTTCAAATTATGTTGGGACCTTCTCATAAGTGATTACATAAGATATTCATTCTCTTTCAATGAGGATTCAAGAAGACTACTCACACTCATATCTCTCCATACATCAAGAAGGATAATTTCTTACATGAAAAATTCTCTTAATGCTTAGGGGTAGTAGCACTATGGCTTTCTAACTCCACTCATTCATTCTCCATTACTCTCCTCCCTTTCAAAGGGCTCACATAAGGCATTATATAGTTTTTCCTCACTCCCTCTTAAGAAAGAGCATTAAGTCCTAGATCCACAATAATAGGATCTAATTACAAAAGAGGAAAAAAAAGATCCATGAATGTAGGATCTCAAACTATCTTCAAGCACATAATGGGAAAAGTCTCAAAACCACCCAAAGACTCTTCATCCATTACCTTGATTCTCTCAACCTATAATTGAGAATAATGGCAAATTGGTGTGAGGTGGTTTCTCACATAAAAACCAATTTCTAAAATTATAATTTAATGGTAAATACATGAGTCTAATTTTCCTCACAAGTATTAATCATTTTACATCAAAAGTGAATAATAATGTATGAGTTTTTCCAAAAGCTCATAAAGAATAATTAAATGCATGAGACATTTTTCTCACAAAGAATTAATAAAATGCATGAGACATTTTTCTCACAAAGCATTAATAAAATGCATGAGAAAATAAAACTTTTAAAAGAATAAATTCACCACTTTCACCACTTTGTCACCACTTTCAACTTGACATGGCGAGCAAAGTAGAAGTCCCTTCCATGTGTGGAGATCCGCCCGGATCATGCCTCCCCACAAAATAAACTTTTTGTCTTCAAAAGTATCAACTGTATATGTATGCCAATGTCAAAAGGCACATTCCGTTAAGACTCCTTCACCCATGTACTTAAGAATCAGAATGCGAAGCCAACACTTGCAATTGTTACAAAGCAAATGTCTGGAAAAAGGCACTTTCCTTGTCTCCTTCACCTCTTTTCTTCGGAGTTGAAATGTCGAAGCTCACATCTGCATAACTTGCAACCTGTAGCTGAGGATACATGTATTACATCTTTGGAGTACCTTACTTGCCAAGAGTTTATAAATACACTCTTTGGTCAACTTTACAATGGATGCCAAAATGGCTTAGGCAAAACGCCTCATTCAACAGATTACATGATGATTACAAAGAAGTCAATTAAGGCTTAACAAAGTTTTAGGCATAGGATAAAATTCCTCTCACTATCATCATCACTTTAAGAGGGGATACAAACATCAATTTTAAGGCCAATGTCATAAAAATGCACTAGTGGTTCGACCCTATGGTCTCAAACTCCACTACAATATAATGTGCATATGGAAAAATTCCCAAAACGCCTTTGATTTCCATCAATTTAACTTAGGCATATGGGAACCTTATGAAAATGGATTTCAATAGTTTATACGAGTTAAACTATAATGTAAAACCGAAAAAGAACATGCCAACCAAATAATTAACCAAGGTATCAAAACCCACTTTATGGAATAATATATGTGCCCAAACTTATGGTATAGTGGCTTACCAAAGTTATCTGAGATATGGCTCCAACAGAACATATATAATAGTGGTTTTTTATGGTTCCATCGCTCAATGATACAAGATATCGTGGAAAACACATAACTCATTCCTCTGCCAACAGCTACACCGCCAAGTATGGCATATGCTTATTTCTCACAACGGTAACAATGGTTTCAACAGACCACCAACATCATTGTGTCCAACCACATAATAACAAAGGATAGATTTTTGCAAACAATCCTGCCTTGAGAGATGATCGTTTCGATTGTGGCAAGGAAGGGTTCAACATCTAGTTGTATTGAGCAAGCCCCACGTCTTTGTATTCCAACATGAACTATTTCTCACCGACCCAATTATAGATACCATGGTACTCGAACACATATGTTTTCCATAGTATGTCTAGATTGTAGATGATCTGGAAACGGTGGAAAGATCATAGTGGCCATGAACAACCTTGCGGGTGTACACCTTTTCCCCACTAGAAAAACAACTTCTTCAATTCATTCTCAACACTTGTAAATGAAAATCATGCTAGAGAATATCTCACAGCTATTTTTCACTGAGATGTCACAACTGTTGACTTCATTGGGAGATTTGATGGGCACGATATAAACCAATGTTGCAGTTAACGCAGTGAACCCAACGCCATAGGTAATAACCAATGAAAATCACTTGTCGCGCATGTGATTTCCTGGGGATTGACAACGAAAATAACACCTCTAATGCCCATGGTTTTATAAGGATTGACAATGAAAATAACACCTGCCGTGCCTGTGGTTTTCTGAGGTTTGACAACAAAAATAGGTAGAAGATTGCTTCATGATTTCACGCTTGTATCACATCTAAATCCAAGGGAGACCGAAACCATGGAAATAAGAACCAATAATATGAAAAGTCTACAGTCAAGCATGGGTAAAAGAGCGATCTCCTTAAACTCCGCAACAAATTTCCCATTATGATCACCAACAACAAATTTCTCATATTTCTGTGCTGGAAATTTTAATGAACAAGTAAACAACGTGAAATCCTTCGATGCTGGTGTTAGAACATTTATAATTTTGAGCTTTTGAACTTTTGTTTTTGCCTCCTCGAAATAAAAAAAATTCCCAAAAAATAAAAAAAAACTTAGAGAATCGCCTTTTAATTTAAAATAAATCCATTGGTTGTTATTTATCAATAAGGCGCTTCCAATATCAATCATCAATGAGTTACTCTAAGTTGATCGAACAGTTGTAATGATCTCCAAAGTACAAAAGCTTCCTGAGTTTTAAAAGAAAATCTTTAACGGTCGCCTCAGAACTTCACGCTTCGGGTATTCCAACAAGTCTAAACAACAAAAGCCCCAAAACTCCGAAGTCCTGAAGATAGTTCCTCGTGATAATTTCTAAAGGACTTACAGACGAGTCATAGGACATGTGTCATTTTAAGTCTTTTTCTTGGGCTGACATGTGGCACTTATTTTTAACATTCCTGTCAGATGATTCAAACGATTTCAAGTGACACGTGTCACCTCTCCTTTCTTGACACGTCATCAAGAATGACATCATATTTTCCATGTCGCTCTGAGAGATTGACCTTCAGAGTTTTAAACAAAGATTGGGTTCAAAATCGCCAAAGCATCAAAGTGCCAAAACATTGGATATTACAAAAAAGTAAAAAAAATGTTTGAAAGAGTTAATAAAACAATTAACAACTTTAATTAATCGTGATTAAGTATTAATTAATGACTTCGTGAATTAGGCCTTCGGAGGATTTCTATCATCCTTCATCAAAAGCTCTGAATACTGAAATTTTGTATTACTTAAGGCTAATAAAATGTTTAAAACATGATTAATTAAAACATAAAAATGATTACTTAGAGATTAACTTATCCGTGAATTCGACCTTCGGGAAATTTCTACCCTGTCATAATCAAAACTTTCGAACATCGAACTGTTAAAGAATTAATGACATTTATGATTGACTAAGGTTAATAATTTCAACAAAGATTATGAATCACCAGGTAATAAATTCCATTAAGTTTTTAATAAATTCTTCGTCAGTAGATCTATATGAAGATCGATAAACTTTAAGAATAAAACACTTCGAATTTTAAAATCATTTTACCATTTGCAAATAACAGTTTTTCATATAGTGAAGAGCTTAAACTTCTCTTGTTACAGACAGACTAATTTTATTTCCTTAAGGATTATGGCGCCACGAAAAGTTGCAAGGAAGCTTGATGGATCAGGTGATGATTCCAATCCAAATTCAGACGTTCTATCAGACACAACTCCGCGAGTTACGGATGCCATTAAGTCTTGGAAGTAGGTTTATGATATCTTAGAGCATGATATTATTAACTGTCTAGACGACTCTGCCGAGGAAGACGACGAGTCCTTTTCATCGAAGCTTAGATTGGTAGCACAGCCAGAACTGCATAAGATTGTTGTATGACCTAGAATTATACCCTACAATGATATGATAAACTGGGCTTTAGAACACGTCGACATTCAAACTAGAAGCGTCATCAGCCACCAACAGACCTCTTTTGACTCTTTTCGACCAGAGAATATACAAGTAATGTATAAACTTTCTCCCACACCCAAATATACTTACAATGCAACATTTCTCCTAGATTTTGAGAGAAAAGAATGCACTCAATACGATAGAAATAGCCATGATATAATCAAGTCCTGGTGGGGGACATGCAGATAAATTCAGAGCCGATGCTCATGGTATGTATTCCACAACGTCCTTAGCTGCTCATATATTATATATATCCATGATGCTCTGTCGTCTATTTGGGGAAAAGAACCCCGTGCATTTTTCAGTTGAGTGGGTAGCCATAATGAATGAAGTAGCCAAGGGTTATACCTTCAATTGGGATAAAATGCTATCTGATAATCTGGACAAGGAAATTGTTGAGTATCAATCATTGAAATCAAAAGGGAAACCTGCTCCTTTTTACATGTCCGCATATATCATGGATGCCATTTGTTTCATGACCCCATTCCCCGTGATGAACTGGAGTTGGACCCCGACCAATTCTAAGCCCATACATTTCTACCACTCTAAATTATGGTAAGAAAATGCCAAAGATTTATCTTACGAAATCTGTCACTGCGTAGTGGTACCTATTCACACAACTATCTATGGGCACCCGCCACCCAGAATTTCAGAGAAGATTATGGGGAATTTAGGCACACTTGCAGACTGGTTCTTTGAGGAGAATTTCTCCTACATTAGAGTATTAGGTTGTTTTTTTCCTCCTCATGCCCTTCCACAATTTTGACCTGACATGATGGTATGCAGAGAGGCGGCATACCAAACAGTAGCAAGAGGTATCACCAAGGAATTGAAAGCAGCCCAGAAAAAGTTTTGGACAACGTTTCCCATTCAATTTGGTATGTTCACATTGTTAGATTTTGGTCATTCCAAAGTTGAGGCTGCAGCCCTAGAAGATGTCAAATTAGTTGACATTGAATTCAAGAGACATGATCCACATAATATAGTGGAAAATCATTTGGTTCAATATAACATGAAAATATACATCAACGAGGATTCTCCTTATAATGAGATGTTAAGGGGAGTTAGATCCTATGAAGAAGTTCAAAGTAGATTCCAGACTCTGCCTCCTGACCAACAAGCTGGTTTCCTCAGCTTCCAAAATTATAGATGAAACAGTTTTCCAAAGATCTTGCAAGGAGAGTCAAAACCCATGCCATATTCATAGGAAGTTAAACCCACATTATCTGAGCCAAGTTGCTCCACTAAGCACAAAGATGAATAAGTCTAGAAAATTTCAGAAGGGTTATTTAAAGAAATAAAATCAGCATTGCTAGGTCTTAATGATCGACAAATATTATCCCAATTTGAAGCTTTCATGAATCAGGGACAAGTTGTTCCTCATTCGACATCAGCTACTCCTACTGGCACCCCAAATATAACAGTTCAAGAACATTCCACTACAATTATTTCTCATATCCCATCATTAACCCCTTTACAAACTAGTTTTGGAAATCCTAGTTCAGACCTCATTCATGTAGGTGATATTACTCCTATCTTGCCTGAAGAGATGCCTCCCTCAAGTTTCTTTTTCAACAAGAAATGAAAATCTATTGTAAAAAGAGAGTCTCAACAAAAGGATGGAGTAGTCACTAAAAGGCAAAGATTGGTGTATGATGGGAAAGACTAAGATGATCCTAAGTTTGCAAAGGAAGTTGTAGATTCACTAGGGGATTTTCCCACTACCAATCAATGGTCAGTGGACAATTTAACCAAACAACTGCAATAGAAATGTCTCTTGGTGGAGAAATTGCAGAATGAGATTCATAGTACGGAACAAACTGTTAGAAGTAGGATGAATCAAGACATTGAACAAATCAAGCTTAATTATCAACTTCAGATGAAGCAGTTACAGGATAAACACGAGTTGATCTACCAGAGTTCACAAACCAGTAAAGGGTTGATCACTTAGAAGGACAATTTGATAGAACAGTTGTAGAAAAAATTGGCCCTAACAGAGAACACAACAATAAACATTACTTCCTTCAAAGAACAAGCATCATAAATCAATGAGAAGTTGGAAGTTGTCCAACAAGAGATTTATTAGAAAGTGGATACTATTCAGAAATGTTATCAAGCAATAAACCTTTCTCTGAAAAGTATTTATGTCAAGGAAAAAAATGCATGTGCGGCTAGGTCTAAGTTTCAGGAATTTATCATATGAAGGCAGAAAGATAATATCCTTGGTCTCATCCCTTTCTCACATTATGAACAAGTGAAAGGAGAAATGTCCTTGAAAGTCTGGGAGACAAATCTAGAAGAAGGCAAGAAACTTGCTACAGATGCAAAGGAGGCTTGTCTGGAGGCATTATCTTCTGTAGATAAAAAAACTGATTGAATTTGAAGGAAATAATATCTCAAAGGCATTGGGGTAGATTGGAATAGAAATGAATCAAGAAAACTCAAGAAAGAACAAGAAAAATATTCAGTCGGCCATCCAACAGATGAACCAGATTGATTTACTCAAAATCAATGAGTTTTTGGTGAATCCAAGTTTACAGTATCAGATCACAGCCCAAGAAGTAAACAAGATCCACAAGAAGCTGCCACAAGTACAAATGAAGATGTTTTCCTTTGAATTAAATGAGAAGATTGAGCCTTCAAGATTCGTTGTAGCATTGATGGACATGTGTACTCAATTCAATGAGAAGAGGAAATCGAGTGCATCTGGGAGAAAATGAAGGAACATATACAACTCCATCACAGCACAAAAAAACAAAACTCAACAATATCTGCATTTTGTTATTCCATTCGGATTGTATTCTATTTTTAGAACATATATTGTGGAAAGTCCAACTACTTTTAGTTGAGACAATTTTGTATAAATAGATAGATTTTAGATCTATTCAGGGCTGCTTCTAGCCTAATGTAAAAGAGAGAACCTTTTTGAATATTAATACAAGTGCAGTCAAATATTCTAAGTTTTGTTCCATTTGAGTTATGTGTTTCCTCTGTGTTTCCATCTCTTATGAATTTCTTTCTATAGTTCTTGAAGAGTGAATGATTTCAATTTAGCAATACATCTACTATGATCATAATATACCATAAGTTCATTCAACAACATTTTTTCCTCTGTTATTACTGTGATTAAAAACAAGACATGTGACCTGTGTGAATTGTTGCATTTTAAATCGCCTTTCAAGGGTACACCATCTACTTTTCTTCTACTGCAAACAAAGTGAGACTTATCTGTAATTGATACCTGGATTTGTTTTAACAGTTTTGTAAATCATTTTCTACATCATTTTAAATTAAGACTACGACTAAGATAACGAGATACAACCTCTGTACTGTCTTATCACAAATTTCATTTAAATATTATTTCTCAGAAAAATGAAGGTAGAAGAAAGCACTCATAAAAACATTTCATTTAAAATATTTGATGCCTGACATATTTCTTTGAGCCTTAATATCAATCTCAGGAACAAGAACTGGGATAAACTTAATGGTAGAAGTAGCTTCCTCTTCATGCTTGTGGGCTTTGTAATCCCTCCAAATCCACCCTCGAAACAATTTTTCAACTTCCTCGAGCATCTTTCTTATTCGCTTAGAATCATTTCTGTTGTGGGCCGAGCATTCCACATTTTGGTCTAGGCTATCTAGGTCTCTGAAGGTTTTTGAGATTTTGATTTGGGTCCATCATTTTACCGGTTTGGGAGCATCTATCCACCATTTCGTTCCTCCATAATGAAGCTTTTGGGGTTGGAATTAGTGGTCCTCCTTCTGAGCCTCATGTGATGTGAAAATGTGTTCAACATCCCATTTTACCTTCAACATTGCCATCTTGTCTCGGGTTTGTTTCCCGTGCAACCTCAAAAACTGGGGTTTTAATTTTCTATCAATGGCAACACATTATGACTACAATCGAAACCCAGTGGATCACATAGTTGTATTGTTGGTTCAAAGAGAGGCTTCAATGATGTAATCTGGTCAAGCTAAGTACCAACGCAGAAGGGAGAAACTGAATTAATCTGAACATGGATATCATCCACCACTTGCTCCATATCTAACACGAACAATATCTCCTTGCCATTGGTAAGAGTGCCCATAATAATAGAGAGCGTGCATGTAGGTATCCAGAGCCGCAACTGCTATCAGCGGTGCTTAAACTGCAATTCTATGAGAGTTATTTGTTTGTACTCTAAACTTAGAGCTCCATAGAACCATCATATATATTGTTGTGTCACTGAAAAAAGGGGTTAAACTCAAGATGAATTGGACAAAACTTGGAGAGGATCAAATATGGCTACAAATCATAGTTTTAGATTTGTTTTGTCCCTTTCTTTCATCAAAAAAATCGTAGGCAGACTTATTTATTATCAGTAAATCGTATGACTAGAGAATGGGTACACCAAATATCCAATGAACCATGTACATATTCCAGGCAACTTTTGAGGCAATGGTGACTATGCACTAGTCATACTTCATCGAATTTGACCAACAAGATTGATACATAATATTTCTGTGAGATTGAGAACATATGTCACCACCAACTCAAATCATATCGCGATGGTATCGTTGGAACACCACGAGAACAACCATGATCCCGTTACCTCTGTGAGTGACACTATTCTCGAATGTCAACGCTAGATCGAGTGGTTTATGTGATACGTCTACATTTCAACAAGTTGCATAAATGTCTTGAACATGTGGCTCTCCAACATACAAGTACAAAAATCTCACACCAGGCAACGACTAATACCACAGACTCATCACACATTGTTTCATTTGTCATTATGTTTTGCAAACAGAACAAGCTGATATATGCAGAATTATAGTGATGGTAGACAACAACACTAATAATGGAAGCCATGTAGACTTCCCCAAACTTGTATTTCTTTTGCATGTCCATCATGCATCCTCTCAATAGATTCTTTCTAATCGATTTTCGATCTTATGGAGGCAACGATTCCTGTATGCGGACCATAATCTGGGACCGAGGAGGATCCTTTTGGATCATGCCTCCTACTGAATCTGAAAATTAAAACCAACAGAATTTAATTTTGCAGATAAAATATCCATTGCTTACCAAGCCAATACCAAGCACTTTCTTCTTGTAACATTTTTTCTTCAATGGTTGATGGAGCTTCCTTATTCACGGGCTCTTTAATCATCTTCCAACTTGAATGGTAGTGAATTTCAGGGTGCAATTTCCAACACCTCTTCTCCCAATGGCCATTGATGTTGCAATAACTGCAGAAATTCATTCGCTTTCCCTTCAATTGTGCGTTCCTGACAGGAGGACTGGGAAGGTGTGTTTTTTTCTTGGTCTCACTTTTGGTGACCCTGTCTCTCTTATTAACCCAATTTTTTTTCTTCTGATGCTTAGTTACATCATAGTGTTGGCATAGGGGCAGACCCAGGGTTCAGCTCCAAGAGAACACCAACAATCCCTAGCTACTGGCCCTTTCGGCAACACCTACGAAGCAGATGCAGTCTCACCCAAAGAAACTATGAGGGGGTTGCAGGACAGAGATGTCTACAACCAAAAGGAATGTAAAATGGCTTCAAAGTGATCGACACACAACAATCTAGTATTCTTTATCGTCCTAGGATCTACTGCGCAAGATAAATCTATCATATCTAACACATTAATGCAATATCAATATATCAAATGACAAGAACAGAACATCAATCACACATAACACAAAATATACGTGGTTCACCCTCTCTCTAGGGCTACGTCCATAGAACGGTGCTCTATAATGTATTAAGATGAAGCATACAGTTCTTGTTTGCGCTCTTAGCTAGCATATCTTCTTTCTTATTCTCTCTATCTCTTCCCTCCCTGCACACCCAGCTGCAGGGTTGATCTTCGCACAAAGATGAAGATCTTACAATATAGAAGGCTCTCATACTCATCACTTCTCTCTCTCATGATGTTACTCACTCGATTGCATAACAACAATCTCAACACCAACAATAGTAAAAAAAATTACAAAAACCCATCCCAGGTCCTCTTGACCTCTATTTATACATTACAATCACTCACCGACATCCTTAGGCTGAAACCTAAGTGTCAAAACCCTAGGTGTCTAAAACCCTAGGTCAACATGACCCGTGTTTTCAGGGCTTCGCCAGCCTATCTTTCCTTCCTTCTTGCACGGTGCTCCAAAACATCTAATGGTGGCTCTTTCCTCTTGTTGAGTTGTCCACGATCCTTATTTCTTTCTGATTTGTCATCCTCGATCTCCTCATCCAATGGATTGCTTTCTTAGACTTCGCTTCGTCTTTTCTACTCTTTTGCTCACTTTGACCCAGTAACAGTCACCATGTCTTCCGCGAAGTTCGCATTTTTATTTTTCTTCCTTGTTCTTCGCTTACTTCCATAACCAAGGGCCAACAACCCCCCAACTCTCACATGTGACTCATCCTGAGGCACTTTAGATCTGACTCTTCTGTTTTACTTTGACTTCAGACTACGCAGTGCAGCCTTTGCTTTCTTCTCTATGCCTCCTCTCCTTCCTTCCTTGTGCATATTGTCTTTTCTATGTCTAGTACCCAATTTCAACTACAGCTGGTACCTAGACTCTTTTCCTTATGCTTTTACTTAGAGTCGTGAGGCAACTGGTTGTCATAGTACAACTTCAGTCGGCTCCCGTTCACTAATCCTTCCTTCCATTCTCCCTTCAAAGTATTCAACTGCGCAACTCCTCCTTATGTAACATAGGCGACCTCATATGGCCTGAGCCAATGCATTCTTAACTTCCCAGGATGTTTGATGAACTTACTATCATATATCAGTACTAGATCACCTTGTCAAAATGCCTTCTTCTTAATGTGCCTGTCGTGATAGGCATTTTCTCTTTCCTTCTGTACCTGCTGATGAAATCCTGCAACAAATCTGTCTTCCTCCAATTCGACCAACTATGCAAGCCTCTCTTGAACAATGCCAATGTCATCCATATCTGTAAAGGCAACAATTCTTAGGCTTGGTACCAAGTATTCCATTGGGACAACGGCTTCGAGACCATATACTAACTTAAAAGGGGTCTGCATTGTTAGCTTCTTGCAAGTGGTTCTATAGGCTCACAATATTGTTGATACTCTTAAATCCCAGTCATCCCTGTTCACACTGCAAATCTTCGTCAGTGTTGTCTCCAATATCTTATTGAATGCTTCCACTGTCCCATTTGCTTGTGGATGGTAAGGTGTGCTCTTTTGGTGATGGACTACAAATTTCTCAGTCAAGGCTTCAACAGTATTATTTATGAAATGTGTGCCTTGATCACTCATAAGGATCTTTGGGCATCCAAACCTGGTTATGATGTCATCAAATATGAAGCGCACAACTGTAGTTGCACTACAGTCCCTGACTGCTCTTGCTTCAGCCCATCTGGTCAAATATTATGTCCCAGTAATTATGTACCTTGCTCCTGTGCGTTTATAGGTCCCACGAAGTCAATGGCCCATTTCTGAAATTCTTGTAGGTTCAGTTGTGGTGCTAATGGAATTTCATCTCTTCTGGATGGTTTCCCAACTCTTTGGCATACATCGCAGGCTCTGTAATAGTCTTTAGCATCTATGTGTAAGGTAGGCCACAAAAGGCCAGCTCTAAGAACCTTTTGTCCAGTTGCCTTCCCTGCGTAATGTCCTCCTGCGATGCCTTCATGAGCTCCCACGAGGATCATTGGTCGTTCTTCCTCCATAACACATCTTCTCAATATCTCATCAGGTCCCATGTTGTATAGCTGTCTAGTTATAAGTGAAAAGTCTGCAACGCGCACTACTAGCTATTTCTTCTGAGGAATTGTGTATTGGCTAGGGGCCATTCCTGTTGAAAGGAACTAGATTGTTTCTGTGAAGTGGTCATCAATATTTCTAATGGTCAACAACTGTGCATCTGACATTGTATCCTCCAAACTAGTGGGTTCTTCTCCATGTTCCAACCTCGACAAGTGGTCAGGACCTTTGTTCATTCTTCCTGGATTTACTATGATCTCAAAGTCATATTCCTGAAAGAGAAGAAGCCATCTACATATTCTTCCCCCCAACACTGGCTTGTTGACTAGGTATTTCAGCACAGAGTGATCAATAAACATTTTAAAGTGTCCTCCCAACAAGTAGTGGCAGAATTTTTGCAGTGCATACACCATGGCTAACCCTTCTCTCTTAGTGGTGGTGTAATTGTCTTAGCTATTGATAGCTTCCTGTTGGAAAAGGCTAGCGGGTGGTCAATATCTCCTTCGCCAGGTTGTGATAACACTTCTGCTAAAGAAATAGAAGAAGCATCGACATGCACATGAAACTCCTTGCTCCAATCTGGAAAAGCCAGAATAGGCGCAATAACCATTTTATGTTTCAATGTGTCGAAGCTCTGCTGACATTCTTCCGTCCAACTAAACTGACAATCTTTCTTCAAAAGCTTCTCCATGGGTGTTGTAATCTAGGCATATCCCTTAATGAACTTCAGGTAATATCCTGTGTGTCCCAGCGTAGTGCGCAGTTGTTTGACTGAAGTAGGAGGGGGTAGATAAACTATAATGGAAATTTTAGATGGATCTACCAACAATCCCTGCTTGCATACAATATGACCTAACAACACTCCAAATGGTGAGAAGAAGATGCATTTATTTAGATTCAAGGAAAATTGACAACTGTCTACATTTATCCAACATTAAACTTAGACATTCAATATGATTTTTCAATAAGCTAAAGACAGTCCAATCATCAAAATATGCTTCTAGAAATTTATGCAAAAACTCCTTGAATGCTTCAACCACCACCCTGGAAAAGATGGTTGGGGAATTCTTTAATCCAAATGGCTTCACTATATACTAATAGGACCCCCATTCTGTTGCAAATGTGGGCTTATGGTGATCTTCCTTGGCAATCTGGATCTGGTGGTATCCTGAAAATCCATTTGTAAAAGAATACACTTCTTGGCCTCCCATGTTATCTAACACTTCGTCGGTGAATGGTGTAGGGAAGGGGTCATGCAAACAAACATCGTTCAGATTTCTGATATCTATGCAGGTCCTAATTTCTCATGTCTTCTTATCTTGCACCATCATAGGGCTAATCAACTTTGATTCTTCCACAGGTTCTATAATTCCTACTTCCAGCATTCTGTCGAGCTCAATCTTCAGTTTCTCCTTATATTATGGTTCAATCTGTAGGGTCCCTATTTGACTGGTCTTGCATCTGGTTTCAAAGGGATCCTCATATCTCCCATAGGCCCTTTAATTCCCTTCATATCAGTGAACTTGGTTGGAAACAAGTCCTGATATTCATGCAGTAATTATGTAATCTTGTCAATAGTGGCAACATCTCAATAATCTCCAATATTGGCAAGCTTCGGTGTCTTCTCTGTTCCAATGTTGACTTTCCTAATCTTGATCAGATGTCTAATGAATGGCAACTCAACTCCTGGTCCTTCCACTTCTCTTTGGACTTCTATTTCTGCAATGTTCACCTTTCTTGGATCATCGTCTTCATCAACATTGATGTTGTAATAGCCTTGCAGTTTCTGGAGAGGCACAGTCCATTTGTCCTCTTCTTGTTCCAAAGGGAGGCTAGAGGCCTCCCCGAAAAATTTATGTCTTATAATCTGTAATGCTTGATATACTGAAGAATACTGGATTTCAAATAAGAAGGTGGTTACAAAATTATGAGTCATACCTTTCCAATCTGTAGTGATGAGGCGCAACTCTACTTGAAGGTACCAGTTGATAGGTGTCGTGTCCAGTGTGTTAATGAATTTTTCAACCCACTTCTCTTGAGGAATTTTTCTCTAGGTTGCTTCGCAACTTCTCACATGGTCCTTTGGGCAGATTCTACCTGTGTACCAAACTTCATAGCCTTCTACTTGTGATGAGAACCACGTTGTCATCAGGGTACGACATTGTACCCATTCTGTAATGCTGGTTTTGTGTGCCCCCCACCATCTTGCTGGTGTGGATTTCATGGCCTCATCCATTGCCAATAGTCTTTGTTGCATTGGTACACTTTCTTCAAAGTCCGACAAGAAGGATTCTAAAGGATTTAGACCATCAAAGGTGGGTAAGTTACTTACTATTGTGCCGATCCAATGAACTTCTCTGGTTAATCTAGCACATCTTCTTGTAGATACTTCATACATTTTATTATTCCAGTTCTCCAGTGCTTCTTCTGAGTCTGATGAACATGCATTGTCACTTCACCAGCTTAATTTTCCATTAGTCGTAGGATTAATATAATCCTGCTATCTGGCTATTAATTTGTATATGTTTTCCAGTTCATATGCACGGTCTTCCTCTGTGATGGGTTCTGTGTATCTCTAACCTTCATCTGGATCTAAGGGTGCAATGACCCTAAGACCATCTCTTTCAAATTTCATACGTATTTTCTTTAAATCAACCACAGTGGAATTATTGAAAACCCAATCAATTCCTAACAGCGCAGGGTAAGGACAGCTATCATCAACTATCTCAATTACCTCAAAATTTGCAAATGTTCTTACCCCATCAATGTCCATAGGGACATGTTCTAGTCTCCCAAAGGGGCTTACAGCTTGCTGATTAGCCAATCTGAGCCTGATAGGGGAATAGATCAACTTGGGTTTTCCCATCAATGCCCAAGTTTGCTTCGTCATGACATTGACCTCCAACCCTAAGTCGAGGACCACATAGTCTATATCGTATTCTCCTATTTGAGCATCCAAGTGTAATTCCTTATTTGTCCTTCTCTTTTTACCGATTTGGTGTACTACCCTATTCAGTAAGGGGTCAATCTTTCCTAGCTCATATTGTCTGATTAAATTTTGTAGTTCTTGTACAATGCTCTCATCCTGAATCAACTTAATACAAGTATATAGAAATTCCATGAGATTTCTTACCTCTTTTCCTTCTCTTTGAGACACAGACTGATCAAATGCCTGAGGCATTCCATATTCTCTTACTTTTGGTCGCGTCTTCGATGAAGAACCTTTGTCTCCTTTGAACTCTTTTCTTGCCTCCTCAAATATTTGTCTTTCTTTATTTGCATCAAAAGTTTGGTTCTTCTCTGCAGCTTTCCTGACTACTGAGTCTTATATAGTCTTTCCTTGGATCATTCTGTCTTGTCCTGTAACAACACCTCCTCTAGTAATAACAATGACTCTAGGGTCTTCTCTGCGAGGTTATGCTTTGATCAATTGTATCTGCGGGTTTTGCTGAGGTCCTCGTTTCTCTTGAAGTTTAGCCAACAATACTGGACATTCCTCGATAACATGCTCGAAGGAGTTGCAATAGATGCAAGTGGTACAAGGGTTATGACAGTCCCTTTCCAAGTGTCATGGCTGTGCGCAGTTATAACATATGATCTGTCCTCGGCCTTGACCCATACCTCCTCCTCCTCCTCCTCCTCTGAATCCACCACGAGGATTGAAGTTTCCTCTCCCAAGGGAGTTATACTGCATAGTGTTTCCTTCTTGTTGTACTTCGCCTTGAATATTGTATATGTCTCTTGACCTTTCATGCATGAGATCATAATCCCTACAATCCCTATCATCGTGCCCCATGGACTTACAGAATGTGCAATACAAATTTTTGGGTGTCTAAACATTGTTTTTCACGTAATAGCACTCACCAGGGCGATGTCTATTTCGGCATACCTCACACCAGGGTAAGGTGACTTTATTCAAAGGGATCGAAGCTCCAGAGGCCAAGTATTCATAGAATAAGGGACATTGCTCCTTGGCATGGCCTTCTTATCTTCATCTGACACACCAGATGTCTTCTCTTTTATCTTTTCCCTTGTCTTTCTTCATATCTTCGACCTGCAGAGACAAAATAGTTAGCTGACTCAAGATCTGACTCATACCTGAGCTGGATTCTCCCATAGGGGATGATTCTAACTTCATGGCGATCTCCAACACCTCAGCCTGCAAAGAAATATTCTATTGCATCAAAGGAACTTTGATGTGTGGTAAGAGGGTAGCAATGAACCACTCTTTGTTCTGCTCATCTAGGATCTGAAAAGTCAATCGACCTTTTAAGGTCTTAAATCTCTGATTGAATTCCCAAACAGGTTCGACTACCTTCTGCTTGATCTCTTTAAGCTCTGTAATACATTGTGACTCTGACTTGGGTTTCTTGAACTCTGCAGTTGACACATTATTGATCTTATTCAATGGCTTAGGTTGTACAAGTCCTTGGACAAACTTTATGTACCAGCTCAGTGCGCGATCTCTTAGGGTAGTACTAAATTGGGTTATTTTAACAGCTTCATCGGTAACATTCTTAATATTCCATACAGATTCACATAGGAACCAGTGTTGATCAGGATCTTCAGATCCATCTCCCCTAAAGATAGGGAATCTCATCTCATCTGCCATAGAGCTGCCTAGGTTTCCTATCTGAGTGTATGATGAACTGCTATTAATATTACTATGAGGACTCTGACGATTCTGACTATTATGATTGCTTAGTGCTGCTGAATCAACAGGAGGTATGATAGTACTTACTATTACACATTATTTTCATCATCACTATGACCATTAATGATTTAAACCTATATGTTTCCTTCAGAGGGGTCAGTGGCCTGAGTTCCTGAAGAAAGAAGGGAGAAGAATTTTTCCTAAGAAAAGAAGTTGCATTCTCCTTTGTAAAAACCGTATTAAAGAGGATGTTCGCAGGTTGCTATATAGGCAGGGTGTGAAAATGCCCGATTTTCGCAGGTTGCACCATAGCTAGGTCATGAAGTGTTCGCAGGTTGCTATATAGGTAGGGTGTGAAAATGCTCATACGTGGGAAAAACAAGCATCTTCTCGATGCTTCTAGAAGGAGAAACTTCCATGGTGATGTGGCATCCAAATGGTTTGGATCTTACTCACTTTCATCATTTAGTGGGATCATCCTAACCTCCTCACCTTATACTCTTCAACTTATAAAAGGAGAGGAGCTCTCATGGAGAAAGTTAGCTTTTGATTTTGGATCTTGGATTGGATTGAGCTTTGGAGATTGTTAGCTTGGCTAGATGAGCCATTTTGTCAAGATAGATTTGTGAATATTATCAGATCTATGCTCTCAGAATTCTTGGAGTGGAAGTGTGTGGGGAATGAAGGACAGTTGGAAGGGACCTTACGACATCAAGGCCATGGTTGTAATCTCTCTTTCACATTTAATATGATACAGTAATATGATTCTTTCCTATAAAGCTTGTTGTGTTTTATTGTATGATTCCTTGATCACATACATAGGTTTATATTGAGTTTGTGCTATTACTATCACTTTGGTTGGTTGCATTCTTTTGCAGGTTCATCATTGTATGAGCGTTGGAATGGAGCTAGGATGGCAATGGCAAGAGGAAGCAACATTTAAACGGTATGTCACCTATCCCTCTTTAGTTAGTAAATTCAATATCTAAAACTTAAGGAAAGCGTCATGTTCTGGTGTGTTTTATTCTAGATATAGGTGGATCTAGGGAGATCAATTAGTGTCTGCACCTATTGATTTATCCCATAACAAAATTGGTGACTCCACTGGGGAACAGATTGTTTCCTAGTTAGTCTAGTTTCCCTTTCTTTGATTGCTTGTTTTCGGGTTTATGATTCTGTGGGAGATCCATCCAGATTCTCTGGGTCTGAAAGTTCACTTATAATCTTTGTCCTTTTTCCAAATTCCTTTTGTTTACAGACGTTCCAACACTGTACCTGTATATGGCCTGCGAAAACCTTTGATTTTCGCACCTCACTGTTTAAACCAGTGTGACATTTTCGCACCCTACCCATTGCTAGCCTGTGAAAACTATTGATTTTCGCACTGTAATATACTACTCGCTTGCGAACTTGTTTGTAATTTTTTTTTGGATTGGGTCTTGTTATCTTTTGATGCTTAGTTTTTCTTTGATCAGCTAGATTGAACTTTTGGAGCCTATATTGATCTGTTTACAGTCAACTTAACATTCTTTGAGTTGATTTTAGCCATATTTGCTTTGTTTGGTTTTGAAGGATTAGTCTCTTGCTTTGAGTGTCTTTCAATTACAAAGCGTGTGTTTTCTTTAGAATTGTTTAGGGAAAGATCAGATTTCTTCTGAATAGTTCGCTTTAAAAGAAAACTTTTAGTTTGGGTGTCTTTGTTTTAAGAAAGTTCATTATTGAAATTTTTCAAACAAAAAGATTTAATTTCTTGCTTTATATTAGATTGGGGGCATCCTTGCATTTGAAGTAGCGAAATTGCATGATTCTTGGCATTTTTCGGTCTTAAATTCTGAAAATGTTTCCCCCTCATGGGGGGGCCATGAATCGTGTATTGGTATACAATCTATTTGAATCATTTCTTGAAGATATTGATATTGACGAGTTTAAAAATTTTGGGACATCGTGCATATGGGAATGATAAATGTTTTCTCCTTCTTGTAGCATAGCTTTCATCGAAATGAAAAGATTGCATATTCATCTCTTTGCATAACTTTTGATTTGGTCAAAACACCATATTGTCCACGCCATCTTCCTTTTGAGTAACAACAACCTTAAAAATAAAGCGCTTATAAAAATTGATTAGACATTTTTATATTTTCTGGTAGCAAACCTACATCAAATTAGTTGTAGGGATTTGGAATAGGTGTGAAAGATAGCTTTCCAAAGTTGCAAACGAACATAGTATCTTGTGATAGGGAGAGTTAAATCCACTTACTACATTTTGTCCTGGGAAGCCCTTCTCACACAAGGGTCAATCACGAGGTCACATTAAGACTGACATAGTTACTCACCCTACTTTGTTGGTCTTGGTGTAGAGATTGCACGTATTATGGGGGTCACTTGAAGGTATACCCACAATTATGAGTGGAAGCCTTTCGAGTTGATTTCGGGCTAGATACCCTGCCTTTGCACATGGATTGGACTGTCAACTATTTCCCCAGGCATCATTGTAGTGATTGGTAACCTTAGTGGCCTATCTCTTTAGGGTCTTTACACACGGTGAGTGTGGAGGGGCAAGTCTTCATGGTACCTGGAATCGACGTTGGCCAAACTCACTCGGGCTCCTTGGAGGGTATACCCACGTTTATGTGTGGGAGATTGCACTAGGGTTTAAGTCTGTTAACCAGGTCGTCAACATAACTTTTCCACCCGCTTTATCTCAGCCCCTTCTTACTTTGTTCCCGCGACGTTGGATTTCATCACCAACTAGTGTGCTCATTGTGAGAAGGTTTTGTTTTTTTTGCTTGCTTCCTAGATTTTTAGCGTGTGTTGTTTGTTTTCCCAAGTAGACTCTAGGTTGGATTTTTTTTTTTTATATGGCATCAGTTCCTGAAATGACCACTGAAGGAACCCCTACTCTAGGGGAACCTTTTGTTTTTCCTTCTTATGGAAACATTTTTCCTCCTCACATCACTACTTTGAGCCTTCTGGGTCTCACAATTGGATTATCGGTATGGTTGTTTTCCACTCAGGTAATCCCGAATTTTGCTAGTGCTTCGGTCGTAAGCACTTCCCCCCCAGGACATCAACCTCATGTTGATCCTTCACCTTCTTTACCAGTAAGATCTTCTTCACCTTCTTCCCTTGCAAGGTCTTCTTCCATTTCATCTTCTTCGCTGAGTGAAAGCTCTAAAGATAGCAACTCGGTGGATAAGAAGAAGAAGAAACGTAAGAATAAGAAGAAGAAAAATAAGCAAGGATCCACACTTCCAACCACTGCCAGATGTGTTGGAAAGAAACTAGTTATTTTTTATCTTGCTGGGAGTGTTGATGATGCCAAGAACACCCAAACAATCCATAAAACCAAGTACCTTTGCAGGCTTTGTAAGGGTATCCATCTTCTTAAGGATTTCCCTGGTCTATCCAAGGTTATAGAAGCATGGTCTACACACCCTTGCCAACCCATGTCGTCAGCCTCTGAACAACATGTTGATGACCTACTGTCAACTAGTCACGATATAGTTCGAAAGAAGAAAAGTAGAGCCAAGTTCCCATGTATGTTATGCAAAGGGCGTCATCTAACTCATCTTTGCCCTCATATGGAAGAAGCCTCAAAATTCCTGGAAGACACGACTGTTTCACAGCCTCAACTTCCAGCTGATTATTGCAAGCTTACTCTCGACCCACCTGTAGTTGATGGAATGATCAATCTGGTTCCTTCATCGGTCAGTCCAGTTGATCATGTAGTCAATCTAGTCATGTCTTCAGTTAAACCAGTTGACCAAGTGGTCGATCTGATCCCATCCTCGTTCGATCCCACTCTCCCGTTAGAGAGTGAAACCCAAGTGGTTGATTTGATCCCATCTTCAGTCAATCCCGCTCTCCCGTTACAGAGTGAAACCCAAGTGGTCGATCCATTTCCACTTGTCGACCCCATTCTCCCCTTGGAGAATGAAACCCAAGTGGTCGATTTGATGTCATCATCGGTCGATCCTACTCTCCCGTTAGAGAGTAAACCCGATACTGCTCATGTTTTTCTCGTTGATACAGAATCTATCATGCCGGGAAACATTCATCCTTCTCTCATGGAACCCCCTCCAAGTAATGAGGCCATCCATTTTGATTGGGGTGTGCTAACTGGACCTCGTCTTCCCTCTCACATTCCTTTCCAGATTACAGTACAAGTTTGTGGTCGAGACATTCCTCAGACACTGATAGATGAAGGTGTGTCCGTTAGTATTTTGACCTCTTTTTCTT
Source organism: Picea engelmannii (assembly GCA_009831015.1). Classification (NCBI taxonomy): domain Eukaryota; kingdom Viridiplantae; phylum Streptophyta; class Pinopsida; order Pinales; family Pinaceae; genus Picea; species Picea engelmannii. The sequence continues at coordinate 704,771 of ML782724.1, forward strand.
GGCAAGCTTTGGGTTTTCCTAAGCTTGTGCTGGTTACGCAGAATTTGTTAGCTTTTAACATAAGAACTAGTCAACCTTTAGGGACCCTTCCTTAGTTTCCTATAACTTTGGGAGGGAAAATTGTCTTTATTGACATCATGGTAGTCCAAGACACCTTGGATTTCCCTTTACTCCTTGGGAGAGATTATGTCTATGCCATGAAAGCTATTGTGTCTACTCTTTTTCGTATGATATATTTCCCTCATGATGGACGAGTTGTGACTATCGATCAACTTTCATTCATTGACCCTGACTGGATTGCCTCCCTAAATGGTTCTTATATGCAGACGATATCGCCCCCGCCACAGGTTAATTATGTGGCGTTGTCTCCCATGGCTTCAACTTCTGATGACTTAGATCCAGTAGTTGACATGGTGATCTCTTCGATAGGGTCTTTAGAGCCTGATATTCTTACCCTTGTCACCACCCTCGACATGTGTTCCTTCTAGAGTGTGTTCCTTCCATCTAGTGAAGATCTCTTGGAATCCATGACCGAGTTTTGTCCCTTGACATGGCGTCCTTCCAAAACATTGTCCTCTTGGAATCCATGATCAATAAGAGAGTTATGAGGATAGTGTCTGAGGCAAGCTCGTTAAAAAATGAAACAGAGGTCCTTGAGCATGATTTTATGATTTCAAGCTCATTAAAAAATGAAACCATCTTGAGCATGATTTTCTGATTTCAAGCTCGTTAAAAAATGAAATAGATTTGTTCCCCCTCTCTGTTTGAGTCGCGTCCTTCGTCTAGTATTTGAAGCTTCATTTCATCTGCTTTTGCAGTTGAACAAAATGAAGCTTGGGGGGCAATGATTTCAGCCTCTGGACTTCATGATGAAGTTGTGTCGCTAGCTTCTTAAGCTGGGGACTAAGTACTGACCATACTTTTGTTATGTGTTGGGAAGTTCAAGCATATTTTTCTATGGAAGCTTGTGTAAAAATGAAACCACCTACCTCAAGAATAGTTTCCTCTGGTTCAAGCTTGTGTAAAAATGAATCCACCTACCTCAAGCATAGTTTCCTCTGGTTCAAACTTGTGTAAAAATGAAACCAATCCCAAGCATAGTTTTCTTTAGTTTTTAAGCTTGTGTAAAAATAAAATCTATCCCAAGCATAGTTTTGTTTTGTTTTAAAGCTTGTGTAAAAATGAAAAAAATCTTGAGCTTAGTCTTTGTTCTTTCTCATGCTCGTAAATACATGAGAATAAGTTACCAAGATTAGTATTTGTTCTTTATCATGCTCGTAAATCAATGAGAATGTAATCGAGTATACTTTTATCACTTTTCTAGACTCGTAAAGGTTATACGAAAAATGAACCCCTAGGAGTTCCCTTTAAGCTCTTTTCAGACTCTCTAAACATGAAAATATTTCCTAGCGATCTTTTTCTTTTTACGCTCGTAAAAGTATTTGAAGAAAACGTTTGGTGAGTGATAGTTTATCACTTTTTCGGTCTCGTCGAACTAATTTACGAAAAAGGAACTGGGAGGGTTATCTTTAAGTGTTTTTTAGACTCTATAAACATGAAAAACCCTTGAGTTTTCTTTCTTTGGACTCATAAAACAAACATTGAAAGGCCCATGTGGGATCGAACCACTCCTTCCCAGGGTTCGTTAAACATACTCTGAGGGACTCATCTGAAGGATGAGCTTACATTTCAAGCATATGTTATCCTCCTCAAGCTTGTGTAAAAATAAAGAGGTACTCGCCAGAAATGGTGGGGGAAAATTTGGGAAATAAATGTGTCTAAACCTGTATTCCATGGAAGAGTCGCTTTTGAACATGACACCCTTTCACTCGCCTTGTGTCTAGGTTGGAAAATCCACTCGTCTCTTGATCATACTCCTTATAATATTACCCATTGGTATGTGATCCCTGTTGTTGAGTCAGTATTTCCAAGACAATTGTCCTGTCCTCAATATGTTCAAAGAGAAGTTCAACCTGGAAAGCCTTCTATTGCGTCAGCCATTTATGCAGTCCTTAAGCCTTCTATTGTGTCAACCACCCCTGAGTCAGTCCTGAGTTATTGGTTACTCTGATCTACATCAAATCTTTTTACCCGTTTCGTGTCATTGATGGGGGATACATTAAGGCCCTCCCGTGACGAGTCTTTTCCTATCAACTTCAACTCATTATCCAGGAATTAGAATTAGAAACTAATTGGTACCTTGGAACTTGCATGCCTTAATGGCAGGTTTCCTCTCTTTCGACAGTGGGTTTTCATTATTGACCCCTGATCGGGAGATTCCGTCGAGTGTTCGACTTCAACTCATTAATTCACATTCGTTGGATTGTACTAGTGTACCTTGGGAGTCATTGACATTAATGGTGATTTCCCTCACACTTTTTAATAGTATACACTAATGACCGGTAATCAAGTGGTTTCTATCATGTTCGACTTCGACACATATATTCGCATGGTTAGATTCGTACTATAGAGTGGTGGAGATGAAGACCCTGGATCTTTTCTGACAGATTCAGGTTGTGTTGGAGTATATTCAGTTTGTACTATTGCATAGATCCACATTGTATGCCTCGTGGCTATGTTCAAATTTGAGTCTTTAACACATAGATCCACAGTGTATTTTTTGGTGGCTATGTTCAGATTTGAGTCATATTGGCATGGATCCACAGTGTATGTTTGGTGGACATGACTTGTCTTACTTGACATGGATCTTCGCATGTCAGAATTTATGCTCTGAGTCATTTGTATTCTGAGTATGGGAATGCCTACCTCGGTGATGGTATATTATTGTACTATATTTCCTTGTTTGTTGGCAGGTTTCTGACCGATTGTTCCTTGTTCCCTACACACACTCGACAAAGTATTTCAGCTATCACTCTGTTCTAACTTCATACTTTGGGGGGCTCTCTGTTACACATTATTTTCATCATCCCTATGACCGTTAATTATGTAAACCTATCTTTTGCCTTCAGAGGAGTTAGTGGCCTGAGTTCTTGAAGAAAGAAGGGAGAAGAACTTTTCCTGAGAAAAGAAGTTGCATTCTCCTTTGTAAAAACCCTATTAAAGAGGATGTTCGCAGGTTGCTATATAGGCAAAGTGAGAAAATGCTTGATTTTCATAGGCTGCACCATAGCTAGGTCACAAAGTGTTCACAGGTTTCTATATAGGCAGGGTGCGAAAATGCTCATACGTGGGAAAAACGAGCATCTTCTTGATGCTTCTAGAAGGAGAAACTTCCATGGTGAGGTGACATCTGAATGGTTTGGATCTTACTCGCATTCATGATTTAGTGGGATCATCCTAACCTCCTCACCTTATCCTCTTCAACTTATAAAAGGAGAGGAGCTCTCATGGAGAAAGTTAGCTTTTGATTTTGGATCTTGGATTGGATTGAGCTTTGGAGATTGTTAGCTTGGCTAGATGAGCCATTTTGTCAAGATAGATTGTGAATATTATCATATCTATGCTCTCAGAATTCTTGGAGTGGAAGTGTGTGGGGAATGAAGGACAGTTGGAAGGGACCTTACGACATCAAGGCCATGGTTGTAATCTCTCTTTCACATTTAATATGATACAGTAATATGATTCTTTCCTATAAAGCTTGTTGTGTTTTATTGTATGATTCCTTGATCACAGACATAGGTTTATATTGATTTTATGCTATTACTATCACTTTGGTTGGTTGCGTTCTTTTGCAGGTTCATCATTGTATGAGCGTTGAAACAGAGCTAGGATGGTGATGGTGAGAAGAAGCGACGTTTAAATGGTATGTCACCTATCCCTCTTTAGTTAGTAAATTCAATATATAAAACTTAAGGAAAGCGTCATGTTCTGGTGTGTTTTGTTCTAGATCTAGGTGGATCTAGGGAGATCAGTTAGTGTCTGCACCTACCGATTTATCCCATAAAAAAATTATAAGATTACACGTTGGTTTGTGATCCCTATTGTTGAGTCAGTATTTCCAAGACAGTTGTCGTGTCGTCAATATGTTTAAAGAGAAGTTTTGTACACACACTCAACAAAGTATTTCAACTATCACTATGTTCTAACTTCATACTTTGGGGGGCTCTCTGTTACACATTATTTTAGTCATCCCTATGACCGTTAATGATGTAAACCTATATGTTTCCTTCAGAGGTATCAGTGGCCTGAGTTCCTAAAGAAAGAAGGGAGAATAACTTTTCCTGAGAAAAGAAATTGCATTCTCCTTTGTAAAAACCCTATTAAAGAGGATGTTCACAGGTTGCTATATAGGCAGGGTGCGAAAATGCCTGATTTTCACAGGCTGCACCATAGCTAGCTCGCGAAGTGTTCACAGGTTTCTATATAGGCAGGGTGCGAAAATTCTCACACGTGGGAAAAACGAGCATCTTCTCGATGCTTCTAGAAGGAGAAACTTCCATGGAAAGGTGACATCTGTTAGTGTCCACACCTACTCCTTATAAGGAGAAAATCATCAGTTAGTGTCCGCACCTACTCCTTATAAGATTAGTCGTTGGTCTGTGGTCCTTGTATTAAAAGGAGAGGAGCTCTCATGGAGAAAGTTAGCTTTTGATTTTGGAGCTTGGATTGGATTGAGCTTTGGAGATTGTTAGCTTGGCTAGATGAGCCATTTTTTCAAGATAGATTGTGAATATTATCATATCTATGCTCTCATAATTCTTGGAGTGGAAGTGTGTGGGGAACGAAGGACAGTTGGAAAATACCTTACGACATCAAGGCCATGGTTGTAATCTCTCTTTCACATTTAATATGATACAGTAATATGATTCTTTCCTATAAAGCTTGTTGTGTTTTATTATATGATTCCTTGATCACATACATAGGTTTATATTGAGTTTATTCTATTACTATCACTTTGGTTGGTTGCGTTCTTTTGCAGGTTCATCATTGTATGAGCGTTGGAACGGAGCTAGGATGGCGATGGCGAGAGGAAGCGACATTTAAACGGTATGTCATCTATCCCTCTTTAGTTAGTAAATTCAATATCTAAAACTTAAGGAAAGCGTCATGTTCTGGTGTATTTTGTTCTAGATCTAGGTGGATGTAGGGAGATCAGTTAGTGTCCACACCTACTGATTTATCCCATAACACTTACTTAGATGGTTTGCACAGTTCTTGAAGTCTCTGGCTCTTCCCGGCGAAGCTCTTCAGCTTTCCCTTCCTCTGTCCCAGCGGGTTTTGAATTCTCTTCATCTATCAAGTCTGTCTCTTCTCCACTATAGAAACCCTTGTCCCTGTAGTTATGTTTAAATAGGTTCACAAGATGAAATTCTCTGAATGCTCTTCCACTGCGCATATGTCCAGCCTCTGTGTCGATGTCGATGTCACTGTCTGAATTCTTGAACATTATCTTTTTCAAATTCGACCAATCTACTGTATCTTCAAGATGTTCTTCTCATGCAATATCATCTTGATTCTTAACTTCAGAAAATGTAAAATTTTTCCTCTTGGTCCCTTGAAGAAATATCTCTCGGCTTGGCTATATGACTCTACTCTGTCAACAACAAACTTTGTGATGTACCCTCCAATGGTGCTATCAAACCAATGATCTACTTCTCGTGACATGACATTATCAACTCTCTCGACCTTCTTGATTAATAACAACGTCCAAACCATAGGAGGTCCAGATCTTATCTCAAACTGGGTATATACTAACCTAGCTAACCACTCATATAGCTCTTGATGGATTCCTCCAAATAAAATCTCGTGTATATCAGTAAAGATATATCTCTCCAACCAATCCTTTGTACTAAGATTAGGGTTCTTGTTATGGGATTCAATAAAGTCATTTTCTTGATTCTCTACACACTTTTGAATTTCTTTCTTTGATGGAAACCACCTTGACATTCCCTCAAGAAGATTCATGTCCCGACAGCGGAACCATTTGTTGGCACAAGGGTAGACCCAGGGTTCAGCTCCAAGAGCGCACCAACAAGCCCTAACAACTGGCCCTTTCGGCAACATCTACGAAGAAGATGTAGTCTCACCCAAAGCAACTATGTGGGGGTTTCAAGACAGAGATGTCTACAACTAGAAGGAATGTAAAGTGGGTTCAAAGTGATCGACACACAACAATATAGTATTCTTTGTCGTCCTAGGATCTACTGTGCAAGATAAATCTATCAAATCTAACACATTAATGCAATAACAATATATCAAATGAAAAGAACAGAGCATCAATCACACATAACACAAAATATACGTGGTTCACCCTCTCTCTAGGGCTACGTCCACAAAATTGTGCTCTATAATGTATTAATATGAAGCATACAGTTATTTTCTGCACTCTTAGCTAGCATATCTTCTTTATTCTTATCTCTATCTATTCCCTCCATGCACACCCAGCTGAATATCGTACAATACAGAAGGCTCTCGTTCTCAACACTTCTCTCTCTCACGATGTTACTCACTCGATCACACAACAATAATATCAACACCAACAATAGTAACAAAAATGACAACAACCCATCCCAGGTCCTCTTGACCTCTATTTATACATTGCAATCACTCACCGACATCCTTAGGCCAAAGCCTAAGTGTGAAAACCCTAGATACCAAAACCCTAGGTCAACTTGACCCGTGTTTTCAGGGCTTCGCCAGCCTGTCTTTCCTTCCTTCTCACGCGATGCTCCAAATCATATAATGGTGGCTCTTTCCTCTTGCTGAGCTATCCATGATCCTTCTTTCTTCCTGATCTATCATCCTTGATCTCCTCGTCCAATGACTTGATTTCTCAGACTTCGCTCCATCTTTTCTACTCTTTTTCTCACTTTGACCCAGTAACAGTCACCGTGTCTTCCGTGAAGTTCACATTTTTCTTTTTCTTCCTTGTTCTTCGCTTACTTCCATAACGAAGGGCCAAAACCTGGTTAGAATACCTATGACCATAATGATTTTTATTATATGTAAGAAAAGAATTGAAATGTCCTTTATACTTTTCTGAGTAGTTCTTGTTCTAATGAGGACAAGCTGGTTTGATTCCTTTCTTGGAATCTGATGGTGAAGAGATGGTTTTTTCTTCAATAGACTTTGAGCACTCTCCAATCTCCTCTTAACTGTATCCCAAACTTGCAAATCGTGGTCTTTGTACCACCTCTAATGGCTGAGTGATTCCTTGGCCATGAATGCCAATTCCACCTCCTTTGTATCCCATCTTTGTGAGGATCTTCATGCCCACATTAGTTTAATACTGAGAAAACATTGAACATGGAGAAACATCATATACCTCGTTTTGAGTTTGTGCATCCATGATAGAAGGATATTTCTCTTCCATTCGTTCACCATTATGCAACTTAGCCAAGAGATTATCCTTGGTTTGCAATTCGAGCTGCAATTCTTCAGTAATTCCGTTGAGGAATTCTCCCTAAAGCTGAGACCTCTCTTGAAGCTCTTGCTTCTCTTCTTTTGCAACCTGCAAAATTCTCCTCAACTCTGCATGTTCATCTTGAATGTTTTGATTTATCTCTTCTAATTATTAAATTCTTTATGCTTTCTTAGCTCCTTTTCCCATCCTGTAAAGCCTGCAAAGCAGTTAGCCTAGCTCTGATACCACATGATCTGAAAACGGGCAAGTACTTTACTCTACACAAGTTTTCAATCGAGAATCATTTTCTGACGAAGTATTTGCATAAGGATTAAAAGACATATGAATCCATGATTAACCATTCTTTTAAACAAGAATACATAACATATATGAACTCAAATGGAATAAATCACATGAAAATACAAGAGAGAGACAACCGATGTTGGTAACAAAGTTCACCTCTCCTGGGCTATGTCTTTGGGCGCACTTCAATTGGAATATAGATCGATTTCATTCATTCTTCAAAAGATGTTGGAATATTCTCATAAATCATTACATAAGAGATGCCTTCTCCTTCAATGAGGATTCGAGAAGACTACTCACACTCATATCTCTCCATACATCAAGAAGGATAATTCCTTACATGAATAAGTCTCTCAATGCTTAGGGGTAGTAGCATTATATCTTTCTAACTCCACTCATTCATTCTCCATTACTCTCCTCCCTTTCAAAGGGCTCACATAAGGCATTATATAGTTTTTCCTCACTCTCTCTTAAGAAACAACATTAATTCCTAGATCCACAATAATAAGATCTAATTACAAAAGAGGAAAAACAAGATCCATGAATGTAGGATCTCAAACTATCTTCAAGCACATAATGGGAAAAGTCTCAAAACCACCCAAAAACTCTTCATCCATGTCCTTGATTCTCTCAACCTATAAGTGAGAATAATGACAAATTGGTGTGAGGTGGTTTCTCACATAAAAATGAATTTCCAAAATTATAATTTAATGATAAATACGTGAGTCTAATTTCCCTTACAAGTATTAATCATTTTACATCAAAAGTGAATAATAATGTATGAGCTTTTCCAAAATCTCATAAATCATAATTAAATGCATGAGCATCTCATAAAATCATAAGAATGCATGAGACCTTTTTCTCACAAAGCATTAATAAAATGGATGAGAAAATAAAACTCTTAAAAGCATAAATTCACCACTTTCAACTTGGCATGGAGAGAAAAGTGGAATTCCCTTCCATGTGTGGAGATCCTCCCAGATCAATGTGAAATAGAAGAAGAATTAGACTCCTCTCTCATACAAGAAGAATAATTTCTTAAAGAGACTCTTCAGATTAATCAGATTAATGACTTTGTCTCACCAAACTTTCCCTCGGACGTCAGAACTTACCTGCAAGTGGAACGATAAAAATCAGCTGAACGAGAAGCTTGTCTTATGATCAATATTTTAGAAGAAGAAAGGGAGGTAATGTTAGAAAAAAACCCTTGCCCACCGAGTGATATTTCAGACTTCGAAAAGAGACAAGAAGCATAACAAGTTGAAGAAGAGTTCACGCAATACATTCGACAAGTTTTTGCAGAACCTCTCAAAGAGAGGAAAGTTAAAGTCATCAAAGGTGGGGAGAAATTTTCTTCCCCGAATAGGACCAAAGGTGAAAGTACTATGGGTCATGTCAACATAAACCATCAGGTTCCATAAGGAATAAACAACACCTTTATTTTGGAAAACTCCCTTTTCATTGATCAAGAAAAAAGGGAAGGATCTTGGGGCTTGGATTTTGATGGTGCACAGTAAAGCACGAGCTTGGGTGCAGGGATAGTCTTAAGATCACCAGATAATGAGACTACCCTATTCTCATACAAAATCGAGTTCAACTACACAAAAAACATTTTCGAGTATGAAGCCCTTATCCTAGGCATTAACCTGACCATTGATATGAACATCGAGACCCTGCATGTAAAAGGGCATTCTGACTTAATTGTTTCACAAGTCAACAAGAAGTTTGCTACTAAAAACCCAAGGTTGAAATAGTAAAAGAATGTCGTATGGGATGCCATAAATAATTTTGACAAAATTTCATTGAGGCCATCCCTAGGGAAGATAATCACTTAGCAAACAATCTTGTTGTTTCCACTTCAACCTTACATCTTTTCAAAGAAATCGACATTTACAAGGTAGAATTAAATTTCAGACCCTCGTTACCTGACAACCTTGAACATTGGCAAGTTTTTGATGACGACAATCAACTTCTTCGATTTCTCCAAAATGAGGGGGAGTTCTCTGAAACCCAAATAAACCTATTGGCTAAGAAAGGAAATATTGAGATCATCGATGTAGTTGACAGACCCCTACCCAGAGGTATTTTCGCTTTAGAGAATCTTTTTGATCGAAATGATATGTATAGAGGAAAATATTCGAACAAAATAAGTGACAAAATGATTGAATTCAACATTGGAACCAAGGAATCCCAAAAATTAATTAAATTTGGTAAAGGAACCACGAATGAAAGGGAAAAGTTGATTTCCCTTATAAGAGAATTCAAATATGTCTTTTCTTGGTCTGATGAAGATCTAAAGGCCTATCGGGAAGACGTCATACAACATGCAATTCCCCTCATTGATGGTACAAATCCCCTCAGACATAAACTCAGGTAGATGAACCCAAAGGTTTCCCCACAAGTACAAAAGGAGTTACAAAAGATGGTTGAGGCGGGAATAATCGATCCTATTAGATATTCATTATGGGTATCTAATCCAGTTATTGTAAGGAAGAAAACTGGCACAATTAGAATATGTGTAGACTTCAAAAATTTAAACCAGGCTTCGCTTAAGGACAATTATCCTCTACCAAACATGGAATACCTTTTGCAAAGGGGCACATGTGCAAAGATGATTTCCATGCTTGAAGGTTTCTTAGGATATAATGAAGTTTTAGTAAATAAGGATGATCAACTAAAAAATTATTTTACCACCCTTTGGGAAACCTACAAGTATTTAAGAATGTCTTTTGGACTCACCAATGCAGGGGATACTTTTAAATGTGCCATGGACTATGCTTTCAGAGATCCAATTAAAAAACTTATAGAGATATATCAAGATGATTTGACCACCATCTCTAAAAAGAGGGAACACCATATCCAACACTTAAGAACTATCCTCTAGAGATGTAGGGAGTGTGGCATTTCTCTCAACCCTAAGAAATCAATTTTTGGTGTTGACAAGGGAAAGTTACTGGGCCATATTATTTCTAAAGATGAAACCATGATAGATCCTCCCAGGGTTGAAGCCATCAATAATATCCCTCTACCTAAAGACAAGAAATCCCTGCAATCCATCTTTGGCTAGATTAACTTTATCAGGATATTCGTTCCAAACTTCGTTGAAATTGTTAAAACCCTTAACAAGTTACTAAAGAAGGATGCCCATTTTGAATGGGAAAGTGAAGGTGAACTATCCTTTCAATGCATCAAAGAGGAAATAATTGTTGCACCAGTCTGTTGAGGATTCCTAAATCCATTTAACTCAACAACAAGAACCAAACTTGTCATGGAGGCCCAATTAGACTCGACATCGTTTGATGGTGGAATGGTTCTCCATATCTTTAGATCCAACCAATTTATCGATGGGCTTTACGTAATGATTTACATGATATCTTCTTGTGAAAGTTCCTCCTTCAGTTTAAACGTTCTCTTTTTGTACTTTATTTTAATAGATGGGTCTAATAAAAAAGATGTGTGATGGTAAAAGGGGGGATCTTAACTACTGAAGAAGGCTGAGCTTGGGATAACCCTTGTGCTCAAGCATGTAGACAAAGATATTCATACCTGTGACAAGCCTACTACTAATACATTAACTTGTTGGTATTTAAATTATTGACTGAGATACAATTATCAAAAGAAAACATACATGCAATAAAATGATGGCAATAAAAATAGTTTCCTTAGCTCTAGCATTAATCACACATTAACAGAACGATTTTATTTCATCATTAGAGACAAGAAATACAAAAAATATTGAAACAACTAACTTATCAATAGATTCAGAAACTCTTAGTCGTTACAACATCCATTAATGAAACAAAGTTGGAAGTAATTCCTCCTCAAATCCAATCACATGATGCCTTTGATGAAAAACATAAAGTTGTCTCTGGTCCTAAACAAGACTTCTCAATTAAGGTAGTTTGGAAATAGTTATTTACAATTCCAAAAATGAGGGTCTTTGCTAAAACCATCGACCATTGTTAAAAGGTCAATCCTCTTATTTATAATGAATCATTAACAAAAAACAGCTATTACGAGTGCAAGTTAAGTAAAACAAAACATCGCCACATAGCGATTTCATCTCTCTGTTATCTAAGAATCATCAAATAGTTTTACTGAAGTGGATGACTCTTCTCATACTCCGACCACTTGATGAAGAGTTCCTCGCATGTGTTGAAATACGGGAACCTGTGCTGGTCCATCGGGGCTAAAAGAATTTCTTTCACTTCTACTGCTCATGATCTATACTTGACTATTTTAACACTTAACCGCTGCAAATCTGCTTGAGCCTTGATCGAAAGCTCCATGAACTGTTGTACTTGATCTAACACCATGATCGCCACCTTTGCTATCTCTGTTGTCCATGTCGAGTCTTGTTCTGCATGTTTCTTGACTATATAATGCAGGTCGACAAAGTCCTCGGGCGAGCCAAATTCTGGGAGGCCGATGTATTTCATCTCCCGATTAATCTTTTCCCAACTCTTTTTGAAATCGTCCCATTTCTCCTGAATCTCCCGCTGAGGTTCCTTGGCCATTTTCACCCAATATTCGACCGCTTTCCTTATGTGATCTATGTTGCTATCCCTCAACACCTGAATTTCATTCTCTTTGGCATCTCAACCCTTTTGAACCACGTTGATGTAATCGATCCTTTCTACTGCTTGGTGACCCTTCTCATACCACCTTTCCACGTTCTTGTAGGTCTCTAGTGCCATAAGGGTGTCTTCTTGGAAATCAACTATACCTGCAGTGAAAAGGTGTTGTTCATTTGTGAATTTGTTATAGGGATATTGAAACTCACTTCCCAAAAACATTGTGGCCCGTGTGGAGTCTTGATAGTATTTTCCCAAATGGCGCAGATGCTCCAACTCCTTAAGTGCAAGAACCAACTCCTTTTCATCTCTTCTTGCTCTATCCAATGGTGCATATGTGATAACCATCCCTGTGTCGATAAGCTTGGACATCTTAGCATGTTTTGTGTCGATTAGCTTCTCCTCTGTAGTGATGAGGATCGAGCTGTCTAACGTGAGCCTCCTATTTTTAGTGTTCCTCTTCATGATGTCCTTTCTCTTCATGTCATAGGAAATTTCTTGTATGTCGACAACCTCATCATCATGTTCAGGGATTTGTTGTTCTCCCTAGGTTAGAGTATTTCCCAGGCTATCGGTCGTATGTATCTGTTCCGAGATTGGTTCCTGGAATTATTCTATATGTCCCCATGGCTTGACCTCCATTTGTTGTGCATCGACTAGTGAGGCATCGAATGAAATTAAAGAGTCATGGATAGGTCTGGTACTTACATGGTAATCGGTTGTCGATGTGCTGATTTCTTACTGCGGAACTTCCTCTTTCTGACCTCCTGATCCCAGCTCATCCCTCGAGCTGTCCATTGGGGTTCCTAACAAGTCAAGTATCCCAATGTCTAAGGCACTTTCAACCTGATGCTCGCTTTGCAGAAGGCTCTGAATTGGAGCATCGGGACCTAGGGTAGATGCTCTCTCAGGTTCTTTTTCCTCTGTAATCTACACTAGAGTCACCAAGGACACCTCTGAAATCTCCTCATCATCATAGTTAGTTATTAAGTCGAACAAGGGGTTTGGTACACTTTTCCTACCCGGTGTCCTCACTATCTTAGGTTGGGTTGAAATCCCCCCTAGTGATCTGATATGTGGTGGTGGAACTTTAGGGTTTTCTGGCCCGGTGATTTTTTCAAGTTATATTGGCTCTAGGCCACTTGGCTCTCCTTTTTTTTCGATTGTCTCTAGGCCACTAGGCCACTAGATCAGGGTCATTCTGCAAATGACCAATGGTTCTTTGCGCCCCTTCTAGCAAGAGAAATCCCCTTCTTTGTGCCTATGTAGTCTCTGTCGCTCTGATTTCTTCCTTGGCTTTGAGGGCCTCTTGAGCTGACTGGTCTATTGTCTCCACATGTTCAACCATGCTCATGGCCTTGAACCTGATCATATTTGGGTTAGCCATCCTCTGTACTACCTCTTCCCAGTCTTGAGTGCGCTCTGTGAAAATTTCATCCTCAAATTTATCATGCGCATATGGCCAACATGATGATACCTATGAAGCATGTTGGAGGACCAGGCCTTTAGGGTCATTCTTGCGGAATCGTCCTGTCGAGAACCTGAATTCAAGTTGGCTCAACCCTTCTTGTTTGTCTTGAGTAGTGTCCTTTACCGGATAAAACCCCACATGGAAACCGTAGGGTATGAAATCTCGCTTATTGTCCTTGACTAGTGTGGCATTATAGCCCTGTAGGATGGTCTGATAGAAGATTTCTCCTACAATGAGTCGGTCTGGGACGTGAACGGGGAGTAGATGCGGTGCTCTGGTGGCCCCGAACACCCTTATATAGGTTGAGCGTTCATCCAAATACCAGTGGCCTACCTTCGCTACCATTTTATTGGTTGTTGCAAATAATCTTGGGCATTCCTTTTTAAATATGATAAAATGAATATGAGCGATGAATTCATCGTAGATGAGTGCGTAGGATTTTTTGTACCTGTTCTCCCAGAGTATGATGAAATAAACATGAACAAGGAGCTTTGCAATAGGTCAGCTTAAATTCATGCCGACTAAGACATTTCTCGCGCAGATAATATTGAGCAAGTACGAGGCCATGTGGAAAGCGAGTTCTTCCCCTTCTTTCGACGTCTGAGCCTACTGTACACAAATGCTCAATTGTTTGGAAATTATCGCTCCCTAGTTGAAGCTTCTTCCGGAGATCACCACTGTGTATGCCAAGGGCATCCATGCTTCCAAAAACTTGGAGTAGTCCTTCTCTCCATACAGTCGTCAGATGAGAGCCATCAAATATATGTATGGCTCCCTCAAGTTAATTATCCCATACCATCCATTGCTCCGGTTGGTCAACTTATTTTCCTCCTTCCACCATGAGGCCATCAACCGGCTAGTGTCGTGGAATTCATAGAACTTCACCACGAAGTCCGTGTTTAGCTGCTCCTCTAGGTCTTTGAGCTTGTAGTAATTTTGGACTTCTGTCGGAAGGAAAAATCCAACACACCCGCCATTCTCACCATTGATCAAGCACTTCTGCACGTCGATATGGTTGATTAGCCACTTCAAAACATCTATGCAAGGGAAAATTGGGGTTCTACTGGCCACCATGTGCAAATATGACCGTCGGATTTTTGAGAACACCTAGTCATCGAGCACTCTTACATTTGAGTCGATGTGTGGTATACACTCCAGGTACTTCTCCTGACTGATTCTGTTGAAAATGTCCCCCCACTGTGGGAGCATTACTTTGGATCTGGTGCTCACTTTTGTATCATCGAAGATCGACAGTTGAACAAAAGCTTTCTTTGTTGAGGCTTTTATGACTGGCTTTGCCCTGGGAGTGTACTCAAACTTCCTCATAGTACCAGGAGAAGAGCCTTCACCTGTTCTGACTTCCTTTAGCTTGGGTTCTCTTGGCGAGCGTCTGGTGGTTAACTTTCTTGGTGGAATTTTACCTGGAACTAGAACATATATAGAGATCGTGTAAGAAATCAGATGCATATATAAATCATGACCGTCAAATTGACAAACTTGAACACACACCTCTGCTGCTTGTTTAACCTAGTTTTGATAGTCTGAGAATCAACACAGTCTTGAGATTGTTTCTTTGCTTCTTCGGATGCTCTGGAATTCAGACTTGTGCACAAAATGAAATTGTTCAAAGTCGTTCCAGAGATTTAAGAAGGATGAACTTACCTTGTCGCATCAACCATTCAATTTGGTTTATGATTGTAGTTCTATTAAATCTTCCGCCATATCTTCAAAGACGTTTAAAATTAAATTCGATCGTGGGTTGACGGTGCGGGAACGGGTTGTAACGTGGCCTATCAACGATTTCAAATTGTTGTTGTTCAATCAACACACTAGGTAACAACAAATGTGGGATGAAACATTAATTAGTCTATTAAATGTCAGAATCCAATCGTATCTTGTGTCGAAAACATCCCATTGTTTCGCTAGTCCAGCTGGTGAGTTGGGGGTCGAGGTTCTGCTTCGAACATTTTTCGTTGATATCTTCTTGCAAAAGCTCTGACGCTGATAGATCTTGTCGTATAGAGATGACATGGAAAATATGACTAGGACATGTGACTAGGACACATGGGACCTTAATATGGCTCAGGATGAAACTAGGCCATGTGACACCCCTACGTGACAAAGACACGTGGCACTCAAGACCGACATCTTTCGTTACTCCTGTTAATCAGAATCAAGACTTTATTTAAGCTACATGTTCTAAAACCTGATCCTATCTTGTCGACACCGAAAAGTATCAAGGATTGACGATCGATGATAAACCTACCCAAGTTCTCTCAGATCAACTCTCTCGAAAAAGTCTTGATACCAAAAGTGTATAGGGGATCGACGATCGGCGATATGTTTATCGCAGACAAATACAATTGTTTTAACCCTTCTAGTTTGGTATGCCTTACGTTCTTGTTTTTGATAATGTTGCTTACTTTTCTTCCACCATGCTAATAGAGTTTTCTCTAGATAAAGGAATCATAATCAGATACTCTGCAAACTACTATCCACAGGGGAATAGAGTGGCATAATCAACCAATAAGAACCTAGTGAGGATCTTGAAGAAAAAAGTTGCATACAATCAGAGGAATCAACATAGTTCACTCCATAATGCCTTATGGGACGATAGAGTAACACCCAAGGAAGCTATAGGGAACTCCCCATACTTTCTGGTATACAAACAAGAAACCATTCTTCTAAACGGGCTATACCTTCCATCTCTTCAGCTTTCTCAGGGATCTAGAGGAAAACCCTCATCAGTTATTCAACAGAGAATTGATACCCTCCTCATCCTGGAAGAAGAAAGGGAGAAAGAAAAATCAAAGTTAGTCGCTCATCAACAGATGATTAAAAGGTGGTTTGACAAGCATAAGGCCATAGAGAAGAATTTTGAAGTAGGAGACTTAGTCCTGAAATGGGATAGAGCAAATGAACCGAAGGGAAAACAATTGAAGTTTTAGAATCTATGGCTCAGACCTTTCCAGGTAGTTGAGAAACTTGGGGCAGGCACGTATCGGTTGCAAAATTTGAGGGGGGAAATCAACGCCCTCCCAGTGAATGGCCAAGCCTTAAAACCATATTTCTGTTAAAAAAAAAAAAAAAGGAAAAAAAATGTGTGTGTTTCCATGTTATTTTATTTTGTAGATGTTAGGTAGGATGATTGCAGAGTCCTTTATTTTTGTTTTTCTTTTGTGTGTGGTATTTTTGGTGAAATACAGTTGTGTTTTGCAAGGCATTGATTGACCTTAATCAATACAGTGTAGCAAACTCTGTTCCCGACTCATGCTTACATGCCACGCAAGAAACGCTAAGCGAACTGCATTTTTCTTAAAAGAGTTATGTATCTAACCTTTGCAAATAAACGACTTTGGCAAGTGATGAAGTGTCCACCTTATGGTATGGTAAAACCAAAAGGGAAATATGGTAATTTGGAAAGGACCACATGTCCCTAGAGACATAGCTAGGAAAAATTTCACCTTAACCATCTCATCTTGCAGATAACAAACATCCTCCTCTCCCACTCGCTTAAGGTATCTCTGCCAAAAATAAATCAATTATATCAAATGAGGATGAAGTAGGAGAGGGTATGTAGATAAATTTTTCAGGTCTATGGATGCTCGCTGAAAATGGAGAAAGGTCTGTGATGTCAGGGTGACTCCGTCGGGGATATGGACGCTGGTAGGCAGTGGAGCAACACCGCAGCAAGTGAATGATGATAACTAAAAGGCCTGGTACTAGTGAATGATTTATTTGACTCTTGTCAAAAGGGGGTGTGGGTCATGGTCAAGAGGAACAAAGGTGGAATAAAGGATGAAACTCCATAGGTGGGCCCAGATTCACGAACCAAGGGAATTTTAAATGCAAGGATAGAAGGGACTCTGATAAAAACAAAACTAGTAAGGTTTTTACCCAGCTTCTGCATCAACTAAGCCCGAAGAAGGAACAAATATTATGCTTTAACCCAGTAAAACACCATTTGTTGAGCGCTCAACACACCCTAAAATCCTTACAAAATTTTATCACTTTTTGGGTACCACTTGTTTTCTTTTACTATCTAATTTGGGTTCACTTTCGGGGATGGTTTATTTTGTTTTCATGACTCTTATCAATCAAGTCAGGTTTTCTTGAACTTGTTAAATGAAACCTTGTGTCTAAAAGAACTTGACATCCTAACTAATAATCTGTAGCTAACATTTCACCTAATGCGCTTGTGTTCGGCGTCAACAAAATGTAAGAAGGAAAAGTGGCCACATAGTTACACTAATTTCCGATTGTCGATGCCCCATCGACATCGACAGAAGGTGGAGTTGGTTTGCATGAGTTAATCACCATGAAGTTTCGAGAGATATTCGATCCCCTTCGGCATCGACAAAATAAAGGAAGGATAGACATTGACAAAAGATGCAAGGAAATCACCAATAGCCGATGACCGACGCGCTTTATCAGGGTCGGGGTCCTTGAAAAAATATGTAATTTCATTAATCAACTATTAAAATTCCCCTTTAATTGTTGGATTTTCCATCTTTAGTTTTACATGCAATCCATTCATGTAATTACTTCAAGGAATGAAACATCGTTCACTCTTAAAAAATTGTTCTATTATTTTTTTGTGTAAATGAGCTTGTTTGCACTTGGGTTGTAGCCCTCTAATTCTTATGTCATGTACAATTAGTCCAATTCATGTGAAATTATCCCAAAGTTTTCAACCATTGTACACCCATGACCACATAATATCCTAGTAAATCTATAACATAGAACTCAAGACTGAATTCATAACTACCCAAGTATAATTTCAATCTCTAAAGTACTATTACAAAAATCTCCAATTTCTCCTTATTGTTCCACAATTTTTTTATTCTTTCAAGTCACCAAATTTTTGGTATTTTTAGGTCCAACTTTATGCTTGTTGATATTTGTCAAATTTTGTCAATATTTTCCCCATTTTTTTCAATATCTCAAGTTGATGACCCTGGAGAATGTAGTATCAATCAAAAGAGTTACAATGTTTCTTTTACCACCCCTATACACTCCATTGTGTCTGTTACAACCTTATTTTCAACCCTAGGGACTCATTGAGGAACCACTAATGCTTCATTGATGAGACACACTCTTTTTCCCTGGATTAATATTGATTTTGAGGGAGTTTGCACTCTAATCCACTAGCAGAGTATGATTGGTCATAGGATGCATCAATGACAACATGTGATCGGTCGTTGGTTACAATATTTATAGCCTTTGATGACCTCTGTAGCATTTTATAATTGGTGAGTTAAAAGGAGATCAACGTTGGGTGATTTTTTTTTTCTCATGATATGAGCTTAAGAACTCTCAATGCAGTCGAGGTTCACTGAGTTCTATATATCTAGAAGCATCCCCCGGCCTCCTCCACCAAACTATATAAATAAGAGATTCCAAGGGCAAGAGGGGGAGGAATCATTAATAGGTACATGTTGCAAAAAATTCAGAGTAGCTCTTCTATAGAGACCAATCTTCATATCAGGTCATCCTTGCTTGTGTGAGGGATAGAGAGGAGCTAGAGAAAGGATCTAGGAGGAATGCATCATGACTCAAGGTATGACTACATTGATGTATTTTTATTTCATTTGATTTATATATATAGATCCATGTATTTTCCCCTTTCCAAATCTATTGTATTCAAATTTTCATGGACGATTTGATCTTTCCTTGCATAGATTAGATTAGATCTAGAAAGGGTTTGTATATTGGTATTTGTTTTTCACTTGTGTGCAGGAAGTAGATTGCAGGAGCTGGAGTTGGATCTAGAAAGGGTTTGTATATTGGTATTTGTTTTTCACTTGTGTGCAGGAAGTAGATTGCAGGAGCTGGAGTTGGATCTTCAGAGTTGCATAGGGGCTCATTTCTTGTCATTATGCATGTTATGTTTTTGAGTTGAGATTGTGGAGAGCTCAAGGAGCTTTGGAGGCTTAGGGTTTGGAGTAAAACCCTAGATATAGTTTAAGTGGTGAGAGATCCACTCTAGCTAGAGGGATTGGTTTCAGTGGGTAGATCTCACTCTAGCCAATCATTTTGCAAGTTCTATTTAGATCAAATCACTCTAAGCTATCATTAGTAAAGAGGGGAGCACTATTGGAGGGTTTTCTGTAGGAAGGGATCTTTGTCCAATCTTAAGGAGCTTGATTTGGCTTCTAGTGGTTGGATTTGGAGGAGATTTACACTTGGGTATATTTTTCAACCATGGAGCGACCTTTCTTGGCACTCTTGGTGGTTTCTATCCCCCATAATTATTTATTATCAGAACTCGACGAAATTATTGAAGGAGGGTTTACTTTGGGTTAGAGATCTAGTGTTTTGGGGTTAGATCTTACACTTGTAGTCAGGGAGATTCATCTCTAGGGCCAACTATGTCATTTGATCAACTGGGTTGTCTTCTTTTTGAGGGATTGATCCCAAATCTAGGAGGATCAAGTTATTATTATTTCAGTAAGGCGTAAGTCTCATGGAAGAGACATTTACGAGCATGGGAATTATGGATTTTTCATTATATAACATCCCTTTTGGAAAGTCATCATTTGGGGATCGAAAAGGAGGATCTTTGACATTATTTCCTTGCACTTTGGAGCCATTATATGACAATAAAGTGGTTGTTGTATTACTTGCATCATATCTGGAAATTACGTCTATGGGAAACCATATATAATAAATACATAAGCAAGGATTCTTGGAGTCAATATATGCAAATTGTTTGTCAAAACACTTCAACCATCTGGCTGCCATAAAGCATAACAACCAACAAATATTTAGAAAAACCATCAATAATGAAGTGTTAAGGGGTAGGAATTGAAGTAAGTGACATCATACATCCATTATATGACCTCATGGAAGTTGTGATAGTAAGAGGAAGCTATTTGGAAAGGGTATTTGAGCATACCATCAAAGTGTTTGACGAAGGTTCTCAACCACATAGATCTGATTTTTACATCAGATTTGGTTGGGGATCTTACAAAGTAGTTGGTAATGAAGTCATTTTTGGTGTCTACCCAAAAGGTCAAAAAATGTCTTTAATACCATTGTTATGAACCTAACTTGAAATATGTTTTAAAAAAACTAAAAGAATCAATAGAAATATAGAACTACAATACTTTTCACTATGCAAATAACTAAGATTTTCATTTAGTAGCAAATGTTGTTGAACAATGGTGATTTCTAGATCTATCAATGTGATTTCAGTGATGGTGGTTAGTGAATCATACTCTTATATAAAATCAATATTTAATAAATAGTGTAACTAATATTGTTTAGTAGTCAATCATACCCACTTGCCTATACTTCTGGAGTTCTAAACATAGACTTGCAATAATTCCCTCCACCACTGAAAACCCCAAATAAATAAAAACATTTGAAATTAGGTCACCTCTATCATATACATGACTCTTTCCATGTTATATACTATTTTATAGTGTGTGGAAGTTTTTAAACAACTAAAATTAGTAAATAGACATGGCCATTTATGTAACAACATTCCACAAATATGTATAGTGGGACTAAGAGCAAACCATTCTATGTTGCAAGGGAAATCACTACTCCAACCATAGTGTGGTCATGTTTCTTAATCCCATGGAGGTAAGATACCACTAGCATTCTGTTAGAATATTGGATGTGCTTGTTTAACCATAGAAAATATAGCAATATTGTCACCCAACCATAGGCACTAATGCCACCCCCGAGCACCTTGACCTTGACAGAGATAAGAATTTTGATAGAAAATCAATATCCAATCTAGGCTAATGCACCAAGCAAGAGATAACCAAGACTGATTAGAGAGTTCAACCCAGAAAGACCGAAACTATAGACTCCAGAACTGGCGGCAACACCTTCTCCAAGACTTGCGCACAAAACTTCCCAACTGCAGTGCGCACAAGTGCATTTCTGTGATTCTGAGAATTGTGTGTAAAGTGAAGACTTGCCGCCTGTATTTATACTCCCTCTGCCAGACTGTCAGGGACGAATTCTCACTCTCAGTGCTAATTAATTAATATTAATTATCCCCTTTAGCCAACATCTCTTCTAGGGTTATATTCAATTATTTTCTTGCTTCCGGAATATTCTAATCTTGTCAAAGGTGACAATGGAGGTTAATACCTCCCGTAGCTACCATAATATCAACACTCCCTCCTAGATAGGGAGGTATAACTGATAATGGTCTTGAGCACAAACAAACCATTCAACTGGTCGCATCATTATAGACACACAGGCTAATTAAATCACGAGCACCGTCATTATTATCCAACTGGATAATCTCTATGACAACTGGTACAATGTCAAGTGATAGAACACAACTGTGTTTATCAATAGTAGTACACAAATACTCAATCCATGACACATAGTCAAAAATAATGGAACATATCCACCATAATAGCATACCTCTACTATCTAGAGACATACAGTCTCCATAGTAATCATATCAACTTATATCTAGAAACAATGTTATGATATAAACTAAGTCATTTGGGACATTCTTCCACTCACATCTGTGAGATCTGGAAGAGCATCTTCCCTCAGAGTAGAACATCAATGATGGGCTATCTAGACTATTCTTCTCAAGCAAGGAAGAACAATTTTCCTCATTTCTGATCCTGGACCATTCACCTATCCAGTCCATTCCTCCGACACTAAACAAAGTCCAACCTGGAGAGAATGAGTCTGCCCTAGGGAATTCCTATCCTTGATTGTTGAACCTGGACCATTCATCTATCTAGGCCATTCCTTCGGAAATAAACAAAGTGCAACCTGGAGAGAATGAATCTTACCTAGGGAATGAATGTCCAGACCATTTCCTAAGGAAATGACTGTCCTACACCAACCTCCAAAACAAACCATTCTTTGAAACTGCTCACAACTGTGAGCTTCGAAAGAATGAATATTCGGCAAGGCAGACCAGTATTCTTGACCACTACTGAGAGTGATCGTCAAGAAGAGAGACCGTCCTAGACCATTCCCCCACACTGGCCACAAGGGGAATCACTATCTATGGTACATCAACAATTCATCGAACCATTTTCATTAAGAAAATGACCATTCAATCTGGACCATTTTTCGAACTGGAAAATTCTCGTCCGTCAGAAATCTCAAACCACTTTCCGAACTGGAAAGGAACTGCCCAAGATGGGCCATTTTCCAAACTTGAAAATTATTGTCCTCAAATCAATGATATCTCAGTGCTCCCTCCCAACCTGGAGAGTCATCTCTTCCCTTTCAGCTATGGGAGTTATTTCCACGATCCCCAATTTGTCTTGGAAATATACAAACTTTATTCTGGACAAAGGCTTTGTTAGGATATATGTTGTCTACTCACCTGTGGGGATATACTGGAGCTTTATTTCTCCTTCCTAGACTTTATCTCGAATAAAGTATTATTTGATCTCAATGTGTCTGTTCATGAAACACTGGGTGTTCTGATAGCCTTATACAACTTTGATTGTCACAGTGTATTATGGTCGAATCTAGAACCTGATCAAATAATATGGAAATTAGCTTTCTCATCCATATTGCTTCTGTACATGCCTCAGATGTTGTGATATACTCTTCTTCTGCTATGCTGAGTGCGACAAACTTATGTTTCCTGCTTCCCCAAGATATCATAGAGAAGCCCAAGCTGAAACACATCCCTGAAGTACTCCTTCTGTCTTCTGCACTTCCTTCCCAATCTGAATCTGTGAATCCGTGAAGTTGTATATCACTGGATGCGATATATCTTAAACCATAGTTTAGTGTCCCACGGATATATCTTAGAACATTCTTTGCAGCTATCCAATGCTCATGTCTGGGTTCTGGCTTAGTGTGTTTACGACAAAGCAAATGTCTGGCTGAGTGTTTACTAAATACATCAATGACCCAACCAATTGTCGATATAGGGATGAATCTACTGGATCATAATCTGAATCTCTTACTTTTCTTATATCTGTGGTCATAGAAGTGTCCATGGATTCGCAATCCATCATTCCAAACTTCTGAAGAATATTTATTGCATACTTTCCTTGTCCAAGGAATACTTCACCATGCTTCTACCATACTTCTAGTCCCAACTAATAATGCATGAGACCAAGATCTTTCATATCAAAATCAGAAGCTAGTTCCCTTTTGCACTGGATGATGAGAGACTCTTAACCTATTAGGAATAGATCGTCGACATATAGCAGTAGAATCACAGGTGCATTGTTCACGACTTTCTAGTAAAGATTCGGATCTGCATGACTTTTGGGGAAACCAAGTCTCATTAGGTAGTTGTCTATTCTGGCATACCAAGCTCTTGGAGCTTGCTTGAGTCCATATAAAGCTTTCTTTAGTTTGCAAACATGAGTGTCTCTGGAATGTACTTAAAACCCTTGAGGTTGTTCAATGTATACTTCTTCTTTGATTGCTCCATTAAGGAAAGTTGTCTTTACATCCATCTGATGTAAACTTCATCCCATGGAAGCGGCAAGAGACATGATAGCTCTAATGGAAGTATATCTGGAAACATGAGAAAATGTTTCGTCATAGTCTTCTCCCTCCTTCTGGGAGAACCCTCTAGCTACAAAACTTTCTTTATATTTTTCCACGCTTTCGTCTACTGCATGTTTGATCTTATAGACCCATTTTGAAGTTACTACTGATTTTTCTTTAGGTCTAGGCACAATTTCCCATACATCATTTTTCATGATGGACTGGTGTTCTTCTGTCATGGATTCTTTCCATTGTTTCTTTTGAACTACCTCTTCAAATGTAGTAGGTTCTTTGTCTAGAAGCTTTTTCATACATGTTGCATAGCTGGAGAATCTCTTGGGCTTCTTACTTTTTCTGAAGGTCCCACTTGGGGCTTTGAGTCTTTCTACTTTTTGTAGGGTAGCTTCAAGCCAAGCTGGTCATTTCTTGGTTTTGGGTATAGTGTCTGAATCAATGGTCTCACATGGTTGCATTGGATGATCAAGTTGTTCTTTTTCTTCATTCTGACTTTCTAGAAGATGCGTGCCTTCTTTAATGGGCTCTTCATACTCTTCTTCTTCTATAGTTTCTTCTATGGATTTCTTGAAAGCCATCTTTTAATTAAAGGTCATGTCTCTGGTGACTTCAATATTATGTTGTTCCAAGATATAGATTCTATAAGCCTTGGATGATTCACTATATCCCACGAATATGCCCTTCTTTCCCGAGGGTTCTAATTTGTTCATTTTATCCTTGGGAATGTGAAAGTAAACAAGGCATCCAAAGATTCTTAAGTATCCACATTAGGTTTCTTTCCTGAGAAGGCTTCTTCTAGAGTCATATCCTTCAATATGTAGTGAGGACTTCTATTATGAACATATATTGTTGTCATGGCTGCTTCTCCCCATAAACACATAGATAAACCTTGGTCGTTCAATAATGCCTTCATGGTTTCTTCAATAGATTTGTTCTTCCTTTCTGCTACACCATTTTGTTGAGAATTATGAGGAACAATCAACTCCCTCCTAATCCCTGCCAACTTGCAAAAGGAAATGAATTCCTTGGATGTGTATTCTCCTCCATTATCAGTTCTCAAGGTCTTGATTTTCTTGTTTGTGAGGTTCTCTATCTCTGCTTTGAATTCTTGAGACTTGTTGAATACTTCATCCTTTGTCTTCAAGAGATATAACCAAGTATTTCTTGAGTAATCATCTATGAAGATTACATAGTAAAGAGAACCTCCT
This sequence comes from Picea engelmannii, assembly GCA_009831015.1. NCBI lineage: Eukaryota > Viridiplantae > Streptophyta > Pinopsida > Pinales > Pinaceae > Picea > Picea engelmannii. The sequence goes on from ML782724.1 coordinate 730,097, forward strand.
AGAGATCTGACTGGCATCAGACCGCAAAAATATGAATGTATAAGATCTAGAGTCTCCTTAGATCTATTGTTGTTGCTTGGGAATGGTTTCTTGATATTCTTTCCAAGAGCACATCCTTTCCAAATTCCTTCATGTGTAGACTCTAATTCTGGTATTCCTTCAACCATCTTTTTGAGGAAGGGTAATGCTTGATAGTTAATATAAGCGTACCTTCTATGCCAAAGTTCATTGGGATTGACTTCATCATGTACAAGAGATTCATCATTTTGTTCTAGTAGTCTGTATAGATTCCTTCATGGGTTCCAATAACCCTAGCATTCTCTATGTTGGAGTCTCTAGGCCAAGATAACACTTTTCCATCTATAAAAACTATTATGTTTCCTTTTTCTTCTAGGAAAGATATGGATACAAGATTCTTTTCTAAACCAGGTACATATAAGACATTTCTCAAATGAACATTATTACCTGTTTTCAACTTGATGGAGGTTTGACCAATTCCTTCGACTGGGTAGGTTCTTTTGTCTCCAAGCTCTACTTTGTACGATGTCTTCTTTTCATTTAGATTGGAGAGTTTTGCTTGATCTCCTCTCATATGCCTAGAAGCTCCACTGTCAATTATCCACATGTTATCTTCAAGCGTTCCTGTGAGTGTTGAGTAGTATGGATGACTGGTCTTTTCATTCATGACTTCGGTTTACTGATGGTTGGTCAAGCTTTGACCCAAAATTTCAACTTTGACGTTTCTACCTTCTGAGAGTGCCAAGAGGTGCGATGGACTAAGGCGCACTTGAATACCTTCTCCTTGAGTGAGGTGTTCCATCATAAGGTGTTGGATCAGGGTTTTAGGGTTTCTACAACTGCACCTACTAGTAACCCTAGCGACAGTGCTTTGGTAACTGCTCCTACTAGAAAACCCTAGCGACAATTCTTCAATGAGCTTAGTATCCTTATGGATATTATCCCTTATAGTGGTTAGACTGAATGAAGGTGGTGTGGGCCCATAACCTGTTAGAATATTGGATGTGCTTGTTTAACCATAGACAATATAACAATATTGTCACCCAACCATAGGCACTAATGCCACCCACGAGCACCTTGAACTTGACAGAGAGAAGAATTCCAATAGAAAATCAATAGCCAACCTAGGCTAATGCACCAAGAAAGAGATAACCAAGACTGATCAGAGAGTCCAACCCAGGAAGACCGAAACTATAGACTTCAGAACTGGCGACAACACCTTCTCCAAGACTTGCACACAAAACTGCCCAACTGCAGTGAGCACAAGTGCATTTCTGTGATTATGAGAATTGTGTGCAAAGTGAAGACTGGCCTCATGTATTTATACTACCTCTACTAGACTGTCAGGGCCGACTTCTCACTCTGGGTGCTAATTAATTAATATTAATTATCTCCTTTAGCCGATATCTCTTCTAGGGTTATATTCAATTATTTTCTTACTTCCAGAATATTCTAATCTTGTCAAAGGTCACAATGGAGGTTAATACCTCCCATAACTACCATAATATCAACACATTCTTATCAATAGCATGGATCCATATTAACTCTAGATCTATTAATTGTTGAGAGGAATAAAATCCTTCAGGTACAAACTTTCAATGTTTTTGCACCTTTAGAGAATATTTAAATACATTAAGATTAACATCTCAAGGTTTTGGAAAAACTAGGAAGCCATTAAAAGTCACATTACCTGGAAAGAAAACTCCTTGCAAACATTCTTGTATTTTAATGAGAACTACATTTAGTGACTCCCCCTTGTTCGATACAAAGAAAACCTCTAGAAAAATCCCCTAGTTTTTATCCAAGTGTCATTTCAAGAGGGTAATTGCCAATGTTGGTGATCCTTCTGATAGTCAAGCTATAGAATTGAAGTAATGACCATATTTAAAAGAACAATTTATGCATAACACCCACATATAGACTTATTTTTTGGTTGGAAATAAATCCTTGGGAAACTTCTAGGCACTTCCCCCCTTTATGAGAATGTTACCTAATGTAAAGTAGGTAGTGTAGAATTAATGTGCCTAACCTCATGGGAATCAAATCGGGTCCTACATAGTGCACTAAATTACTAAAAACACCCTATCAACAATGGAACCAACCAATTAGGCTAACACTTAAGGCTCACATTGGTAGAGTTACTATCAAGGAACATCATACAACCTAAGTGGGCCTAATGGTTAAGAACATATGTTTCCTCCTAAGAAGTCATAAGTTCATATCCATAGGGGGGTAGGGTATGTTTATCTCTGTATACTTTAGCAGTCAAATCGTTGCGCAGAGGGGGTCCCTTGTCCCACAAACAAGGGGGTCTCATACACCAATTTGGTGCCTAGCTTGGTCGTAACCTTAAAATAAGATTATTATTATTATTATTATTAAGCAAAATGATTTTTTTCTCAAGTTGGGTTTACCTTCACCATTTGCATGGTGGAAGGACTAGAGGTGGAATTGTTATAAGGCGTTCAAGAAATATTGATCCATTGAGGGGTATCACTTGTTGAGTTCCAAATGAGTAAAAACTTTGTGACCGAATTAACTCTAGAGGACCTCTTCTTAACAATGCACTTGGTTGTCACACCTCTAGTCTATTTGGAAGTCTTATATCAAGTCAAAAAAACTATCTTTCCTGGGTCCATGATGTTGGGCGAACTTCCCTCGACCAACACTTGAAGTATCTAGGAGGTACTCAACCCAAATGTCCCTTTTTAATGAGGAAGAAAGGGTCAAACACCAATTTTGGTTCTATATTTATGCTACTAGTTAACTTGGGAATGAGCACAATGAGCATTGAAGAAAAGAGCACCATAACTAACTTGCTTCTTCTCGGCCTAAGAATTGAAAATTTCCCTAGTGAGAGTTGGCAATTTCCATGGAGAAGCACCGAGAGTGATAGGAAAATGATGGATGGGACACCACTACACTTGTTGATTAAACAACATTGAATAGGTGGGGCTCAAATCCTAGTGACCAAACTCCTCCTCCAAATTTGGTCTATTGTTGTTGCCTAATATTTATCTTTATTGTGTCAGGTGGCCACTTTCTATGTCTATTCACTCTTGGTTTATATCCCGAGGGTTGTTTGACACTTTGTATAGGGAATGTACTATTATCAATTTTGATGTAACCCCTATGGTCAGTCTCTATGTTAATTCACTCTTGGTTTCAAGCGCTAAGGTTATCCAAAACACTTCATATATAGCATGTACTATTATCAATTTTGATGTAGCCCCTATGGTAGATGCTATATTCTAGGGTTTTTTTGCTTGTGGCGATTGCGACATACTTTTTTAGTGTAAAATGTTGTGCATATACCATTTATTAAAGGAAACATTTTATTAAAAAATAGTTAACTTTACAAGGTAAATATCAACATCAACCTATATGTTTAGCATTAAAAGTTAATTGAAACCCACATTTCAAGGTTTGGTGACAGGCTAAGAGATATTTGGTGGACTTGGACACATAGGGCCTCACACAAAGAAAGA
>ML782724.1:744743-792097 GCA_009831015.1 Picea engelmannii
TTAATAATTTTGAATTTTGAATAATTAATATTTTATTAATTTGTTTATTATAATTTATAGGCTAGAGTAGGCTAGGTTAGGCTAGGCTAGAGTAGGTTAGGTTAGGCTAGGCTAGAGTAGGCTAGGCTAGGCTACATTAGGTTAGATTATGCTAGGCTAGGTTAGACTATGCTAGGCTAGGCTAGAGTAGGATAGGCTAGCCTAGACTATGCTAGAGTAAGTTATGATAGAGCAACCTAGAGTAGGCTAGAGAAGGGTAAGATATAGTAGGTTAGAATATGCTAGATTAGAGTAGGTTAAGCTAGAGTTGGCTACAGTAGGCTAGGCCAGGGTAGGCTAGGCCAGTCTAGAGTAGGCTAGCTTAGTGTAGTCTATAGTAAGTTAGGCTAGGTTAGGCTAGAGTATGTTAGGCAAGGTTAGAGTAGCCTAGGCTAAGCTAGGCTAGGCTAGGCTAAGCTAAACTAAGCTAGGCTAGGCTAGAATAGGACATGCTAAGATAGAATAGGCTAAGGTAGTGTAGGCTAGGGTAAGCTAGGTTAGAGTAGGATAGAGTAGGCTAGGCTAGAGTACGTTGGGATAGATAGGCTAAAGTAGGCTAGAGTAGGCTAGGCCAGTGTAGGTTATACTAGGCTAGGCTAGAGTAAGCTAGACTAGAGTAGGCTATAGCAGGATAAAGTAGGGTAAGGTAGGTTAAGGTAGGCTTGGCTAGACTAGGCTAAGCTAGAGTAGGATGTCCTAGAGTAGGCTAGGCTAGACTGTTGGAGTAGGCTAGGCTAGGCTAGGTTAGGTTAGTCTATGCTAAGTTAGGCTACACTACGCTAAAGTAGGCTAAAATAGGCTAAGTTAGGCTAGAGTAATCTAAGCTAGAGTAGGCTAGGTTGGGCTAGACTAGAGTATGCTAAGTTAGGCTAGCCTAGGATAGCCTAGGCTAGGCTAGGCTAGGCTAGAGTAGGCTAGAGTAGGTTAGGCTAAAGTAGGCTAGGCTTAGCCATATTAGAATAGGCTAGGCTACTCTAGGTTTGGCTAGGTTAGAGTAAGTTAGGCTAGGTTAGGCTAGAGTAGGTTAGGATAGGCTAGGCTATGTTAGGCTAAAGTAGGCTAGGCTAGGCTAGTATATGTCAAAGTAGGTTGGTGTAGGCTAGGCTAGGCTAGGATATAGTAGGCTAGGGTAGCCTAGAGTAGGCTAAGCTAGAGTAAGCCAGGTTAGAGTAGGCTAGCATAGTGTAGGCAAGAGTCGGCTAGAGTAGGCTAGTGTAGGCTAGGAAAGAGTAGCTAGAGTACACTGGGCTAGAGTAAGCTAGGCTAGATTAAGATTGAGTAGGTTAGAATATACTAAGCTAGAACATGCTATGGTAGAGTAGACTAGAGTGGGATAGAGTAAGCTAGGCTAAAGTAGGCTAGAGTAGCCTAAAGCAAGGTAGGCTAGGCTCAACTAGGATAGGCTAAGTTAGAGTAGGTTAGGCTAGGCTAGAGTAGGCTAGGCTTGGGTAGCCTTGGCTATCTAGGCTAGGTTATTCTAAGCTAAGATAGGTTTGAGTAGGCTTGGTTAGGCTAGGCTAGGATAGAGTAGGTTAGCCTATGTTATAGGCTAGGCTAGAGTAGGGTAGCCTATGCCATAGGATAGAGTAGGCTAGCCTAGGTTAGAGTAGGCTAGGTTAGAGTAGGCTAAGTTAGGTTAGGCTAGGAAGCCTAGACTAAGCTAGGTTAGGGTAGGGTATGGTAAAATAGACTAGGCTAGGCTAGAGTAGGCTAAAGGAGACTAAACTAGCACATGGTAAGTTAGAGTGTATGCTAGGCTAGTGTAGACTAAAGTAGATTAAGCTAGTCTAGGGTAGAGTAGACAAAGCTATAGTAAGCCAGGTTTGAGTAGGCTAGAGTAAGTTAAGGTAGAGTAGGATAGAGTAGGCTAGGCTAGAGTAGGCTAAGCTAAAGTAATCTAGAGTAGACTAGGGTAGAGTAGGCTAGAGTAAGCTAGGTTATAGTAGGCTATAGTAGGATAAAGTAAGCTAGACTAGGATAAGCTAGAGTAGGCTAGGCTAGTGTAGAATAGGCTCGACTACACTAGGCTAGGTTAGGCCAGGCTAGCGTAGAGTAGGCCAGAGTAGGCTAGTCTAGGCTAGAGCAGGCTAAGATAGAGTAGACAAGGCTAGGCTAGAGTAGACTAAGTTAGGCTAGGCCAAGTTATTATGCTAGGCTAGTCCAGGCTTAGCTAGAGTAGGGTAGGCTAAGCTATGCTAGAGTAGGCTAGGCTAGGTTAGAGTAAGCTAGGCTAGGCTAGGCTAGGCTAGGGTAGAGTAGGCTAGGCTGGGCTGGGTAGAGTAGGCTAGGATAGGCTAGAGTTGGCTAGGATAGTGTAGGCTAGAGTAGGCTAGGCTGGGCTAGTTTAGGCTAGGCTAGGTTAGGTTAGAGTAGGCTAAGTTAATCTAGGCTTGGATAGGCTAGTCCAGGCTAGGGTAGGGTAGGCTAAGATATGCTAGTGTAGGCTAGGGTATGCTAGACCAGGTTAGAGTAGGATAGGCTAGGCTAGAGGAGGCAAGGCTAGAGTAAACTAGGCTAGGATAAGCTAGGCTAGTGTAGGCTAGAGTAGACTAAGCTAGGATAGAGTAGACTATGTTAGAGTAGGTTGGTGTAGGCTAGGCTACACTAGGCAAGGCTATAGTAGGCTAGGCTAAAATAGGCTAGACTAGAGTAAGCTAGGGTAAGCTAGAGTAGGCTAAGTTAGAGTAGGGCAGGCTAGAGTAGGCTAGGTTAAAGTAGGTTAGTGTAGGCTAGGCTAGAGTAGGCTAGAGTTTGCGAGAGTACATTGGACTAGAGTAGGCTAGACTAGGCTAGAGTTTGTGAGAGTACATTGGGCTAGAGTAGGTTATAATAGGCTAGGCCAGAGTAGGCTAGAGTTTGCAAGAGTACATTGAACTAGAGCAGGATAGACTAGGCTAGAGTTTGTGAGAGTACATTGGGCTAGAGTAGGCTATAGTAGGCTAGGCTAGAGTATGTTATGCTAGAGTAAGCTAGACTGGGCTAGATTGTACAAGGCTAGACTAGACTAGGCTAGGCTAGAGTAAACTTGAGTAGGCTAGACTAGGCTAGAGTAGACTAGAGTGGGATAGAGTAAGCTAGGCTAGAGTAGGCTAGAGTAGGGTAGGGTAGGATAGGCTAAGCTAGAGTAGGCTAGGCTTGGGTAGGTTTGGGTAAGCTTGGCTAGGTAGGATAGGTTATGCTAAGCTAAGATAGTTTAGAGTAGGCTTGCTGGGCTAGGTTAGGCTTGGCCAATCTAGGCTAGGGTAGGGTAGGATATAGTAGGCTAGGATAAGCTAGGTTAGGTTAGGCTACATTAGGCTAGGCTAGGTTAGGATAGAGTAGGCTAGGCTAGAGTAGGCTATGCAAGAGTAGGCTAGAGTGCGTTGGGCTAGAGTAGGCTAGGCTAGAGTGGGCTAGAGTAGTTTAGGCTAGGCTAGAGTAGGCTAGAGTAGTCTAGGTTAAAGTAGGCTAGCATAAGCTAGGTTAGAGTACGCTATAGAAGGATAAAGTAGGGTAGCCTAGGATAAGCTAGAGTAGGTTTTGCTAGAGTAGGCTAGGCTAAGATAGATTGTTGGATTAGGCTAGTCTAGGCTACACTAGGTTAGGCTAGGATAGGCTAGGCTAGAGTGGAGTAGGCTAGAGTAGGCTAAGCTAGAGTAGACAAGGCTATGCTATAGTAAGCTAAGTTAGGCTAGGCTAGAGCAGGCTAAGTTAGGCTAGGCCAAGCTAGGCTAGAGTGGGATAGGCTAGGCTAGGCTAGTCCAGGCTATGGTAGACAAGGCTAAGCTAGAGTAGGGTAGGCTAAGCTATGCTAGAGTAGCCTAGGCTAGAGTAGGCTAGGTTAGAGTAAGCTAGGATAGGCTAGTATAGGCTAGAGTAGGTTAGGATAGAGTAGGCTACATTAGGCTAGGCCAAGCTAGGCTAGGCTAGACTAGTCCAGTCTAGGGTAGACAAAGCTAGGCTAGAGTAGGGTAGGCTAAGCTATGCTAGTGTAGGCCACGCTAGGCTAGGCCAAGTTAGAGTAGGATAGGCTAGAGTAGGCTAGGGTAAAGTAGACTAGGCTAGAGTAGGCTAGGTTTGGCCAAACTAGAGTAGGTTAGGATAGGCTAGAGTTGGCTAGGTTAGTGTAGGCTAGGGTAGACTAAGCTAGTCTAGAGTAGACTAGGCTAGAGTAGGTTGGTGTAGGCTAGGATAGGCTAGGTTAGGCAAGGCTATAGTAGGCTAGGTTGGGCTAGGATAAGCTAGGCTAGGCAAGGCTATAGTAGGCTAGGTTGGGCTAGGCTAGACTAGACTAAGTTAGGCTAGGCTAGGCTGGGCTAGGCTAGGCTAGGTTGGGTTGGGCTAGGCTAGGCTAGGCTAGACTAGAGTAGGCTAGGGTAGGCTAAGCTAGAGTAGGCTAGGGTAGGTTAAGCTAGAGTAGGCCAGACAAAAGTATGCTAGGGTATGTTAGAGTAGGATAAACTAGAGTTGGCTAGGCTAGAGTTGGCTAGGCTAGAGCAGGCTAAGATAGGGTAGGCTAGGCTAGAAAAGGCCACATTAGAGTAGGCTAGTGTAGGCTAGGAAAGAGTAGGCTAGTCTAGAGTAGATTAGATTAGACTAGACTAGTGTATGAAAGAGTATACTAGGCTAGAGTATGTTAGAGTATGTTAGGCTAGGCTAGAGTAGGCTAGAGTATGTTAAGCTAGACTAGGCTAGATTATACAAGGCTAGACTACACTAGGCTATATTAGACTAGAGTAAGCTAGAGTAGGCTAGGATATATTAAGCTTGAGTAGGCTAGACTAGACTAGACTAGACGATAGTAGTCTAGACTAGACTAGACTAGATGATAGTGGGCTAGAGTAGGCTAGGGTAGAGTAGACTAGAGTGGAATATTGTAAACTAGTCTAGCGTAGCCTAAAGTAGGCTAGGCAAAGTTAGGCTAGTCTAGGCTAGACTAGGCTAAGCTAGAGTAGGCTAGGCTTGGGAAATCTTGGCTAGATAGGATAGGCTAGACTAGGCTAGCTAGGCTAGGTTAGGCTTGGCTTATCTAGGCTAGGCTAGGCTAGGCTAGGCTAGGCTAGGCAAGGCTAGAGTAGGATAAGGCAGAGTAAGCTAGGTTAGGCTAGGCAAGAGTAGGCTAAGTTAGGCTAGAATAGGTTAGTGTAGGGTAAGGTAGAGTAGGATAGGTTGGGATAGGTAAGGATAACCTAGGATAAGCTAGGCTAGGGTAGGCTAGTCTAGGCTAGGCTAGATTAGGCTAACGTAGGCTAGGCTAGGATAGAGTAGGCTAGGCTATGATAGGCTTGAGTAGAATAAGCTAGCACAGGCTAAGCTAGACTGTACACTAGGCTAGTCTAGGTCGGGCTACAATACACTAAGCTAGTCTAGAGTAGGCTGGAGTAGGCTAGAATAGGCTACACTAGAGTAGGATAGGATAGGGTAGGCTAGACTAGAGTAGGCTAGGCTAGGCTAGGCTAGAGTACACTAAGCTCGGGTAAGCTAAAATAGGCTAGGCTAGGTTAAGATAGCATTGGCTAAGCTAGGCTACAGTAGGCTAGGATAGGCTAGAGTACACTAAGCTCGGGTAAGCTAAAATAGGCTAGGCTAGGTTAAGATAGCATTGGCTAAGCTAGGCTACAGTAGGCTAGGATAGGTTAGGCTAGATTAGGCTAGGCTTTTCTAGTGTAGTCTAGGCTAGGCTAAGCTAGTCTAGGCTATGACATGTTAGGGTAGGCGAGGCTAGACTAATTTAGGCTAGACTAGGATAGGCTAAGGTAGGCTAGGTTGTTGGAGAAAGATAAGGAAGAGCAAGAGGGTGGTTTGGTGTCCCAACTCCAATATTGTAACTCATTCACTCCATCTCTAAGACCAATCTCTTTTTTCTACTGCGTTTTTAAAGGGGTTGATGTCGATTCTTGCTCTGGGGCTGACCGCTATCGGTGTTTCAGGTCGGCCCACCCTGCTCCGAAACTTCGATGCTTGGAATGACTTCCTAGGATAGGCTAAGGTATGCTAGGCTAAACTAGGCTAGCCTAGATTAGTCTAAGCCATGATAGGCTAGGCTAAAGTAGGATAAGCTAGAGTTGGCTAAAGTAGACTAGGATAGAGTAGGCTAGGTTAGGCTAGGCTAGGCTAGAGTAGAGTAGGCTAGGATATGATAAAGTATACTAGGCTAGAGTAGACTAAGCTAGAGTAAGCTAGCTTAGAGTAGAGTAGGCTAGGCCAGGCTAAGTTAGGCTAGGCTAGGCTAGGCTAAGCTAAGCTAGGCTAGGCTAGGATAAAGTAGGCTAGGCTAGGCTACAGTAGGCTAAGCTAGAGTAAGCTGGCCTAGAGTAGGCTAGGATAAAGTAAGCTAAGTTAGAGTAGGATAGAGTATGCTAGAGTAAGCTAGGTTAGAGTAGGCTAGGAAATAGTAGGCTAGAGTAGTCTAGAGTATGGAAGACTAAAGTAGGCTAGGCTAGAGTATGCTAGAGTATACTGGGCTAGAGTCAACTAGAGTAGGCTAGAGTATGTTAGGTTAGCACAACCCAAGCTAGAGTAGGCTGGAGTAGGATAGACTAGGCTAGGTTTGGCTAGATTAGGTAAGAGTAGGTTAGAGTAGGCTATATTAGGTTAGGCTAGAGTAAACTAGACTAGAGTAAGTTAGGCTAGAGTAGGCTACATTAGGTTAGAGTTGGGTAGGGCAGGGTAGGGTAGGCTGGGATAGAGTAGGATAGGCTAGAGTAGACTAGGAAAGAGTAGGATAGGCTAGGATAGGCTATAGTAGGCTAGATGTTACAACCTTATTTTCCACCCTAGTGTCTCATGAAGGACATATTGATGATATTATGCTGAGACACACCCTGCTGCCCTAGATTCAGTGATTTTTTATCATGGTTTCTATTGATCCCACTAATAGGTCATGACCGGTCGCTAATGAATTGCTTTGTAGCTTGATACTGATCATTAGTTGCATTAGTGTTGGCTCGTGACTACCTTTGTATCCTTCTAGAATTGGTGATTTCCAAGGATATCAGTGTTGGGTGAGTTGGTTATCTCATGATAAGATCTTGGGAACTCTTAATCCAGTCAATTTCACTAAGTTCTAGAGATATAGAAGCCTCTCCTAGCCTCCTCCACCTATCAATAAAAGGAAGGTATTTCATGGGAAAGACAAGGAAGAATCATTTTACAGTACATGTTGTTGAATTTTCAGAGGAGCTTCTCCACAGAGTTCATTCTTCAAATCAGGTTTTCCTTGCTTGAGTGTGGGTTGAGGAGGAGCAAGAGCAAGGGCCAAATGAGTATCTCTTGCATGAATGAAGGTATGCTTATGTCATTGATGTATTAATCTTTTCATTAATATAAATCTATGTGTTTTCCCCTCTCTATGTTGTTGTATTCAGATGCAAATGATAGATATGGCCTTTGATTGAGTAGATCAGATTAGCTCTAGAATATAATTGTTATTTCCTAACAGTTGGAGAATTCATATATTGGTATTTGTTCATCACTTGTGTGCATGAATCAAATTGCAGTAGCTCGAGCTGGATCTAGGGAGTTGCATTAGCCATGACATATGAGGACAACCATCGTTAAAGAGGTATGTCATTATTTCTCTCCTAGTGTGAAAGGAATCAATTTGTTCAGATCTAGGGAAACCTCGTAGCTATCTATACATATTGTCTATCTTGGACCAAGGGTAGGTCCAAGGGAGGTCTGACTTATCCATAGGCTAGATTTATCCATAACAGAATTGGCAACTCCATTGGGGAAGTGTTAGCACACTTTTTCATTCTCCAATTGAGCTAATATAAAAGAAAAAAAACAATGATGAAGAAGGTGCTAACTAAAGGAGAAAATTCTCAAATTGTCAAAGGCTAGACTCCTCTTTGTTTGGGCTAGTGCTTTCCATCCTTAGGGGGGAGTCCCTATGGTACTTTTTTGTTGTCTTAAAGTTTGTTTTTCTGCAAAAAGTGACAAAAAACAACGACTGATATGTCTTGGAAAACATGTTAAAATTTCCCAAGACATGGGGGAAAACATAGTTTTTTGTAGCTTGGAGGGATCCTAGAGGGTTAGCACAAGAGATATAGAAGGAACAAGAAAATAAATCACTTACATGATTGATTAAAATCACAATAAATGGTAAGAATCTACTAATCTAATTGCAAGAATTAAAGAAAACACCAACAAGAAAGGTTCAGAAACAAACATAACACTTTATAGGCTTGTCAAAGGGTTGATTGCTCTACAATCAACAAGTCCACAACCGGTACAATGTTTACTCTTGCTCAAAGAGAGAGTAGCTAGACTAAAGAATGAGAGAGAAGAGAAAGTATGAGAGTATGTTATTGTTGCAAAAATCCAACCAAGAATCAATGTAGATCATCCAATATATAGGAGAGAGGGTGCACTTAACCAAGCTTATACCAAGGAAGGCACATAAGAGATGGAGAAAGAGTGTATGGCACATGGGGAGAGAAGGAAAAGTGAAGAATGCATGTGCACAAGTAAAAGTGAGTGTGAGGAAAGAGTCTGCAATATACCAGATGAATAATAATATACAAAACATAAATATTTAGCAAGCAGTAATGGAACAACAAGATTATAGCAAGAACAATACCATAGTAACACTAGAAAGATCACCTTTATTAGATATATCAATGTTCATTGGCCTTGTTTGATCCATAATTGGATCTTGGGACCAAAATGGGTCCAGGAAGACCTAAAAAGAAAAGTGCTCAGACTGACTTCAAAACGTACATGTGCGTAAGACTCACCGATACGAACCCAACACAACTTGAACGGGCTCAAACAGACATTGTATGCTCAAGATATCACGGTCTGTTCATTTCATCAAATGAGCAAAAAAAGATGTTGACTATACAATCCGTACAGTCTTAACGTGGAAGCTGACTGTACAGGCCATACAACCATACAAATGATGTGGAAGCATACGTTGGCACTGACGTGGGTAGGTACATGTGGACCAATCAGAGTGTGACGCGTGGCACCACTACAAGGGTGACACATGGGATAGACTGACGTGGCAAGGTACAGTGGCAAGTACAGTGAATGCTGATGTGGCATATGACTAGACTGACATGACATGTATTCGATGAATAGTGTGGTGCCACATGGCCCAGTCTTGGGCTGCCACGTGGCACCCATCCATTGGCTAGCAGTGTTTGGAAAAATTTGTTTGGGTCTACGAAATTTGAACCTGTGACCTCTCATCGGGGCTATTGTCTTGGCAGGGATGGGATAGCCAGCCCGTCCGTGGTGGTCCTTGATTACTAAGGGCTAAACATTATAATGAAAGTGTTATGGTGGACACGTTGGTGGAAAATAGGGCTGGGGCCTAGCCTCCGGCCCCGACGCATACATTATACCACAACATACGAACATACCCATGTGACTTGGCCTATTCATTTGGTGCATATTGTATGGTATAGCTCCCGCCCTCGGTATAGCTTCAACCCCCGATCACATTGGTGAACCCCATATGACTCAGGCTTCATGACATTTGGCGCGCGAAAGTATAGAGGTTAGCCCTGGTCAGTCGAGCTAGCCCGCCAACTAGGGGCGTAACCATGGGCTACACCGTCAGAAGGCCAGATATTTGTGAGTGTGTGGAGGGTTTAGCCATGACCATATGGCCAATACACAAGTGACCAAGAGCTTAAGTCGGGGAGCCAATGCCAAACAATTAGCTCGGGGCCACATGGTGGGTGCCCATATGCCCTGGAGCGCGGAGTTTGGGGGCTACACCCTACATATTTGCAAAAGTGGGTTTTATTACTTTATATTAAGATTTTAATTGATTTATTCAACAGTTTTGTGGGATTTTGGTCATTTTGGGGGGATATTGGGCCCTTTTTGAGGCAAGATATTGGGGAGAAGTTGGGAGGTTGTTACCCACTTCAAGTCTATAAAAACCATAGGTTCTTGAAGCCATTGAGGGAGGTTCATAACAAGTTTATGCTAGAGAATTATTGAGCCAAAACCATTTTTATGAGGGAAGCCATTGAGGAGAGCACCTTTGTGGGCCATTTCTGGGAGCTCCGTCCATCCATTTTCAATGCTGTTAGTTTTGTTGGGTTCTTAATATCTTGTAGAACAAGACCAGATCAATTTGTAACCTTTTTGGCACTATTTTGATGTACGTTTAAAGATTTGAATAGAAATAAGAAAGCCTCACCCACTGGGACAAAGGCCCGAAGACGTAGGCGAGATTGCCAAACTCCGTTATCACTTTGGTGTTTTGTGGTTTGTTTTTCTTTATGCTTATGTTCAGATCTGTATATTATCTTATGGATGCTATGTTTCCTCTTTCATTAGTTTTCCTAAATGGTAAAATAACTCATGCAAAACAACTTAACCATTGTTGTTTAAAAGATCCTTTCGGATCATTGTTAGTCCCTAAAGTTGCACTTGACTGTGAGAGGGCAAGCTAGGGCATCATCAGGTTAGTGCAACGGTACTTTTAAGGGTTTTATGAATATTTTTTTAGAAAATGGTTTAAAGTTGGTTCAAGGGTTCAAAATAAACACATAATGCAAAATAAAGCCAAAAAATAACCCATTGATTTAGTAAATGGTAGTCACATTAATAGATCAGACAATAAAGTAAATAAAGAAAGAAATATATGAGAGTATTCCATTTTTCAACCCCATATAGATTTCTTATTTCAAAATATCATTGAGAAATAAGAACATGTACTTGAAGGCAAATCTTGATAATAAACAAGAACAATAAAGTTTTCACTGTGTTACTTAAGATCAAGAAATCAATGCATTGCAACAACAAAAAATGACTTCAAGTAAGAAAAGAAATAGAATATGAAATAAAAGAAAATATGACCATCAACATGCCTTTTCCATTTAGTATCAATGTGGAATATAAACTATATTACAATGGATTTTCAAAATAGGTCTCTAAATGCCCAACTTATCGACCCCTAACTTCTCCTTCTACAAAGTTTATATAGAAACAATACATAATTATTAAGATCCAAAAGAAATGGATCTGAAAACATCCTCATTTATATTTAGTTTCTTGTTTCAAATAATCAAGAATAATATCAAATCTGATCTACAATTCGAATCGATGAGGTGGCTTGTCAACTGTTGTCCATGAGATTTTTTAGGAAAATAAATCTAGCAAATTCCTGAAAAATAGGGTCCAAAAATATCTTCTTATATCTCAAATGGTGATAGCGGTGTAAAAATCGAGAGAGGTTTTTGTGAAGGGGACCATTACCAACAAAAATCACTTTTATTTTTCAAAAAATCATCTCCCTTTGTTCTGCAACCTTGTCCAAAATTAGTGACTAAAACATGAAATTATTTATTGTAAAATCTCTGAAAAATAGGCCTCAAAGATATATTCGAATATATTAAAATATGATAGTTGTGTAAAAATAGAGAGATGTTTCTGTGAAGGGGCCCATTACCAACAAAAATGTCTTTTGGTTTCCAAAAATTCATCTCCATCGTTTCAGAAAGTGATCTTGAAGATAAGGACTAAAACAAGAAAAATAGAGTATTTTCTATATTTGATTTCTATCTTTTCTTCTTTCTGTTATGTTCATCCTGAACTCTGGATGATATTCTATTGGAGCAAGTAGGTTCAAATATATGGAGGCTTGGGGTTTCCTGATCTTAATTTCATATTTGGAGGATAACCCAGTGCTAAGATCCTCTTCTTCAAAGCTTTCTGATTCTCTGATTTCTGGAATATCCTATAGCTTTTCTTGTTGTTTGGCATTCCATTGCTCAACAAAAGCTTTCTCTTTCATCAATTTATTTATCATACTCTACAACTCCTTTACTCTGTCTTTTTCCTTCCTTTCTTTCACTTTAAATTCTGGATATTACTCTACAGGGGTAGGTAAATTCAGATCTATATTTATTGGCAGCTCTGGTGGAATTCCTTCTAGGGAATTTAGGTACAGGTGTTTACTTTTTACTCTGTTTTTTACCCTTTGCATTCTTCTTAATTGTAGATTGTTGTTTCTTCTTGGCTGGAGTCTGAACTAGGCTTATAGTGTAATACTCATTTTCATAAATTTCTCTCTTTATATCTGGATTATGATATATGTCAATGTCTTCATTTGTTTTAGACTTCTTACCTCGACTAGTGGTAGCTTTCTCATGGTCTTCACCTTCAATCAAATCTCCAATAGTTTTCTAAGTTTGCAATTTCCTCTTGCTAGCCTGAGTTACCCTAGCTACAGGTGATTCTTATTTAATTAAGAACTCAGTGGCTTTACCAGTTTGTTTCTGTTGGGTTGTTTTATTCCCTTTGACATTTTTAGATTTAGTTGACTATAAATCGTTTCTTAAAGACTGGATTAGCCAATCCCAGGATCTCTCGACTTCATTTAAAGAGAATATTACCAATGTCCTAATTAAACCCTGATGAAAGAGACTGCCTTTAGCTATAACAGGATGGGATTGAACTCTCTTGGACATTTTGGATAAACTCTTAAGCAGAAAGTAGGGTAAATTAAAAGGATAATCACCATTAATATGAATTAACAGTCTGATATGATAGAGATAAATCAATGAAAACCTGTCTTCACACGTAATGTACATGTGGATGATTAACAAAGTGGTGTGCCATTCCTTCTTTACCCAGCTATGTGGTATTCCCTTGTTCCAATTAGGGTTTTGTTTCTCTAGAATTAGAAACTGATTTACAAACTCCATGACCACATTCTCCGTCTTCCACCATCTTTCCCCACACACTAGCAATCTACAGACTTTAGCAATAGAATGTTTTGTCACATGCATCAGAAGTTTTCCAACCACATATCTGAAGCCATCAAAATTATGTGCAAACACCATCGAGATCCGTTCATCATGCCCTTGGAACGTTGAGAAAAAATCGAACCAGCCAACATCCTTGAATTTTTGCGCCATATGAGGGTATGTTTCGATCAATTCCATGCCTTCGGGCTCTAGTTTGATTATCTAGCCACTCTTTTTGGGTGCCATACTGTTGATATGATCCTATAAACAAATCTGAGAAGATTGATGGTTTGAATCTTCAATTCCCATGGGCTGTTTAAGAACCATAAATTACTTCTTTCTTCAATCCCTACACAAAAATAACTGACATACTAAAATATAAAGGTAATGATTTCATTCATGATAATCAGACATGTGATTTGATGCAGTTATGGCGAGTACAACTCAATTCTTCCTATGTAGCTGTTATCATAGAAATAACAACCCGAAAATAGATCATAAAGAGGCATGCAAATCTTCTAATCATGATTTGGAAAGTTAGGACATGATCTGGGCAGGGTGGCGCATGCAAAACAATTATTATTCCTAGCGCCGTAGGAATAGCGTTATTCCCATAGCGCCTTTTCTGACTTGGAAAAAATTGAAATTCAAATAATGAAACAACAAGTGATGTGACAAAAAATCCTCATATCAAATCCTATTCTTTTAAAACTTCAAAATCATTTAAAATGTGCAATAAAGATTGAAAATTAATCTTCCAAGACAAGAGGTAAAAACTGAGTTTTAACAAAAAATCATGGAAAAATGAGTAGGACAGGGACTAGGGACACCCAATTAGTCAAAAACAAGGTTTAGAACTAACACTGGCTCCTTCTAGGGGTAAAGTTTCATGATGAAGATTTAAGAACTACTGACCAATGCCTTCATATCCTTTTGATTCTCTTTATTTCCTTGTTCTGTCATCCTTTATTAAAAACCACAAACTGTAAAGAAACAATTCCATTGGGTATATGGAGTCTTTATTTGAGCTCAAAAATAACAACCACAAAACTGCAAGTAGTCTTTCCATTGGGCTATGGAGTCCTTATTCTTGCATACTAAAAACTTGACATTACTCTCATACTGTAAATTGATCTTCAAATTGAAACCAACATGCTAAAAAATAAATCTTGTTTATGTACAAATCCTACACAACTAACCAATCAGTTCCTTGATCAGGTCACATTAAAATTCCAATGCAACCATGAAAGTATTTGACTGACAAGATGGTCTTCTTCCTTGCAAGTAAATAAGAAAATGTAGAAAAAATGAGATGTTTGTAGTAAGAAATGAATGGGCAACCCATACTTACAGTTGCAATTTTCTTTAATTCCAGATGCTGCCAACTTTTGAACCTTTGGAAACACTGACTCCATGTAGACGACTACTGGATCATATATAATATGACAAAATTTCAGCTGATGAAAAAACCCAAACTGCTCCCCTGCAATTTCTGTTGTATTTGGGAGACCATAATCCACTTGATTTCCTTGAAACAATACATGGACATCACTTGTTTTATGACAGTGAACAACAACATCTTGGATAGGCTGATTTCCTTCATCTATTTCTCCAACATCAGATTCATACTCATCAAAAATAGGATCATTGTTGCATAGGTCAATGAATGTTGATGTGAAATTCTGCTCTTCTCCATTTTCATATTCATCATATATAGGTTGACTATAAAAAAATTCTGAATTTTGAAATTCACAATATTTTGTTTCATTATGCTCTTCAAAGAAAGAACAAAAATGAACAACCTGGTCTTTTGGAAAAAAAAAATCATTATGACAATCCAATAAATTTGTTGTCATACTATCCATGACACTATCATCAACAACATATTGAAAAACTTCTCCTTGAAAAGAAGAATGAGAGAAAGTTTCATGAATGATCAAATCTTCTTAATCATGATAGGATGGAGACTTTTGATTGATTTCAACTGGCAATGATAAAAAAATAAATCACGATCAATATAATCTTCAAGAATTTCTTCTCTAAAATACTGGCCTTCACAAATATTTCTAGTAGCAAATTCCTCACGAAGAGACCCATTCGAATGGCTATCAAAATTGTTAGGATCATTATGAGAACTTTCCAAAATATCTTCACTGATCTCATCACTAAAGCCTTGCTGAAATTTTTTGCTAAGAGGTTTAAATTGCTAACAACAATCATTCAAGAGGCATTCAGTAGGATTAATCCTCTTACAAAATGAATTAAAATCAGCATGAAAATCATTTAATGATGAAATACTAGAAACATGAAGAGATTGGTACCATTGCCTTGCCTCTCCTTCCAAGGAGTACATAAACATCTTCAACAATACATCTTCATGATGAATATCAAGTTGGTCCATGTATTGATGAAAATAAATCAAGTGTTGTGCAGGATGATCGTGATCATCTCCTCTGAACCTTAGAAGGTAGTCTCCCCATTCATGCATAGTAGGCACAACATTTGGAAAACCAAGAATACCGGAGAAATCAAATGGTTCAAACCTACGAGCCAAAATGGCTTCCATAGCCTTTGACATCTCAGATTAGTGGAGTTTCCAATGGATTCTTCCTTCATGGAGTTGTCAAGTGAATGATACAGTCAGAAAAAATGTCCAACTCTTGTTCACCATCAAGAGCTAGAATTGATCGTTGTCATTCTCCCAGGGATAAATTCTTCGTTCCTCCATCCCAGGCAACGACGCCGAAAGATGTTAGTCCCTAAAGTTGCACTTAACTGTGAGAGGGAAAGCTAGGGAATCATCAAGTTATTGCAATGGTATTTTTAAGGGTTTTCTGAATAAGTTTTTAGAAAATGGTTGAAAGATGGTTCAAGGGTTCAAAATAAACACATAACTCAAAATAAAGCCAGAAAATAACCCACTGATTTAGTAAATGGTAGTCACATTAATAGATCAGAAAAAAAGGTAAATAAAGAAAGAAATATATGAGAGCATTCAATTTGTTAACCCCATATAGATTTATTATTTCAAAATATCATTAAGAAACAAGAACATGTACTTGAAGGCAAATCTTGATAACAAACAAGAACAGTAAAGTTTTCATTGTGTTACTTAAGATCAAGAAATCAATGCATTGCAACAGAAAAAATAACTTCAAGTAAGAAAAGAAATAGAATATGAAATGAAAGAAAATTTGACCATCAACATGTCTTTTCCATTTAGTATCAATGTGGAATATAAATTGTCTTACCATGGATTTTCAAAATAGGTCCCTGAATGCCCAACTTATCGACCCCTAACTTCTCCTTCTACAGAGTTTATATAGAAACAATACATAATTATTAAGATCCAAAATAAATGGATCAGAAAACCTCCTCATATATATTTAGTTTATTGTTTCAAATAATCAAGAAGAATATCATATCTGATCTCCAAGTCAAATTTATGAGGTGGCTTGTCAACTGTTGTCCATGAGAGTTTTTTGGAAAATAAATCTGACAAATTCCTGAAAAACAGGGTCCAACAATATCTTTGTATCTCTCAAAAGGTGATATTTGTGTAAAAACCAAGAGAGGTTTTTGTGAAGGGGCCTGTTACCAACAAAAACCTCTTTTGTTTTCCAAAATTTCATCTCCATTTCTTCTGCAACCTTGCCCAAAATTAGTGACTAAAACAGAAAATTATTTACTGTGAAATCTCTGAAAAATAGGCCTCAAATATATATTTGAATCTTTTAAAATGTGATATATTTGTAAAACCCGAGAGAGGTTTTTGTGAAAGGGACCGTTCCCAACAAAAACCTCTTTTGGTTTAAAAAAATTCATCTCTATCGTTTCAAAAAATGCTCTTGAAGATAAGGACTAAAACAGGAAAAACATAGTATTTCCTGTATTTGATTTATGTCTTTTCTTCTTTCTGTTATTTTCATCCTGAACTCTGGATGTTATTCTATTGGAGTAAGTAGGTTCAAATCTATGGATTCTTGGGGTTTCCTTATCTTAATTTCATATTTGTAGGATAACCCAATGCTAAGATCCTCTTCTTCAGAGCTTTCTGATTCTCTGATTTCTGGAATATCTTGTAGCTTTTCTTGTTGTTTGGCATTCCATTGCTCAACAAAAGCTTTCTCTTTCGTCAATTGCTTTATCATACTCTGCAACTCCTTTACTCTGTCTTTTTCCTTCCTTGCTTTCACTTTAAATTCTGAATATTACTCTATAGGGGTAGATAAATTCATATATATATATTTATTGGCAGCTCTGGTGGAATTCCTTCTAGGGAATTTAGGTACATGTATTTACTTTTTGCTTTGTTTTTTACCCTTTGCATTCTTCTTAACTGTAGATTGTTGTTTCTGCTTGATTGAAGTCTGAAATGGGCTTATAGTGTAATCCTCATTTTCATCAATTTCTCTCTTTATATCTAGATTATGATATATTTCAGTGTCTTCATTTGTTTTAGACTTCTTACCTCGACTAGTGGTAGCTTTCTCATGGTCTACACCTACATGCAAATCTCCAATAATTTGTTGAGTTTGCAATTTCCTCTTGCTAGCCCGATTTACCCTAGCTACAGGTGATTCTTCTTTAATTAAGAACTCAATGGCTTTACCAGTCTGTTTCTGTTGGGCAGATTTCTTCCCTTTGACATTTTTGGATTTAGTTGACTGTAAATCGTTTCTTAAAGACTGGATTAGACAATCTCAGGATCTCTAGACTTCGTTTAAAGAGAATATTACCAATGTCCTAATTAAACCCTGATGAAAGAGACTGCCTTTAGATGTAGCAGGATGAGATTGCACCCTCTTGGACATTTTGGATAAACTCTTAAGCGGAAATTAGGGTAAATTAAGAGGATAATCACCATTAATATGAATTAACAGTCTGATATGATAGACATAAATCAATGAAAACCTGCCTTCACACGTAATGTACCTGTGGATGATTAGCAAAGTGATGTGCCATTCCTTCTTTACCTAGCTATGTGGTATTCCCTTGTTCCAGTTAGGGTTTTGTTTCTCTGAAATTAGAAACTGATTTACAAACTCCATGACCACATTCTCCTTCTTCCACCATCTTTCCCCATACACTAGCAATCTGCAGGCTTTAGCAATAGAATGTTCTGTCACATGCATCAGAATTTTTCCAACCACGGATCCGAAGCCATCAAAATTATGTGCAAACACCATTAATATTCGTTCATCATGCCCCTGGAATGTTGAGAAACAATCGAACCAACCATTATCCTTGAATTTCTACACCATCTAAGGGTATGCTTCAAGAAATTTTGTGCCTTCGGGATCTAATCTGATTATCTGACCACTCTTTTTGGGTGCCATACCACTGATATGATCCTGTAAACAAATCTGAGAAGATTGATGGTTTGAATCTTCAATTCCCGTGGGTTGTTTAAGAACCAAAAATTACTTCTTTCTTCAATCCCTACACAAAAATAACCAACATACTAAAATACAAAGGTGATGATTTAATGGACGATAATCAGATGTGTGATTTGATGCAGGTATGGTGAGTACAGCTAAATCCTTCGTATGTAGTTGTTATCATAGAAATAACAATCCAAAAATAGATCATAAAGAGGCATGCAAATCTTTTAATCATGATTTGAAAATTTATGACACGATATGGGCAAGGTGGGGCATGCAAAACAATGATTATTCCTAGCGCCATAGGAATAACCTTATTCATGTAATGCCTTTTCTGACTTGGAAAATTTTGAAAATTCAAATAATGAAACGACAAGTGATGTGACAAAAAATCCTCATATCAAATCCTAATCTTTAAAAACTTCAAAATCATTTAAAATGTGCAATAAAGATTGAAAATTAATCTTCCAAGACAAGAGGTAAAAACTGAGTTTTAACAAAAAAATCATGGAAAAATGAGTAGGACAGGCACTAGGGACACCCAATCAGTAAAAAACAAGGTTAAGGACTAACAGGCCTCTTCGAGGGGGAAAACTCCAACAGAGCAGAGCTATATTACAATAATCCTTAAGACAAAATATCCAATACCTCCTACTCTTATTTATACTAATTCTACCTTCTAAGGAAACTTCTAGAGGAAGATATTTCTAGAAGCGGAAGCTTCTATTAGGTCTTCTTACATTGACTTATTCTCCTTTATTTATTAGGCCTTATTAATTAATGTCAAACTTTATTACATAGAAAGCATATCCTACTAACTAATGACCCACAAAGAGGGGTTAGTATCTGATCCTAACATGTCCTACCCCTTCAAAAGTAGCCTTGCCCTCAAGGATGAAGGTGTGGAAACTACTGGAGTATGGTTGTTGGTTCCCAAGTCACATCCTCTGGTGAGGCGCCCTTCCAATTGATCAACACGTCCTTGATAGTTCTTCCACGCAATCGATGTTCATGGGAATTGAGGACTGCTTCTGGTTGGAGCCAAAGGGAGCCTTCTTCATCTAATTATGGCTGGATGGTTTGGACCCTACAATTTTGTCCGACCACTTTCTTAAGAAAAGAAACATGGAACACCAGATAGATTTTGGAAGAAGTTGGAAGGGCCAATTTGTAGGCCACTGAACCAATACGCTTGATGATTTGGTAGGGCCCATAAAACTTGCGTGCTAACTTGTGATGTCCCTGGGATTTGAGAGATGTTTTTTTGTAAGGTTGACCATTGGAGCCCGAGAAACACCTAATCACCTTCCTGAAAAACCCTTTCTGAACAATGATGGTCCACCTGTTGCTTCATACAATTTTGGTCCATGTGGAGGTTATCCTTTAGAGTCGCTAGGGTGGTTGTTCGACCTTGCAGCATTGTATCAATAGATTGGACCTTTCCTGGAGGATATGTAGTGACTATAGATGGGTGTTGGCCAGACACTGCTTCATATGGGATCATTTTAGTGGCCGTATGATAGGAAGTATTGTACCACCATTTGACCAAGGGGAGCCATTGCACCCATTGGTGTTGTTTGTCTGAAGCAAAACACCTCAAGTAGGTTTCAAAAAAATTGTTGACTACTTTCGTCTAACTATTTGACTGGGGGTTATAGATTGTGCGCATGTTTAGTTGGGTGCCCTACAATTTAAATAGATCTTGCCAAAATGTGCTGGTGGAAGTTGGGTTACGATCAAATACAATAGAGGTGGGCATGCCATGTAAATTGAAAATATGATCAAGGAAAATCTGTGCTACTAGTTCCGGTGTGAAAGGGTGGGGTAAGGAAAAAAAATGAGCATACTTGGAGAGGAAATCAACCACCACCATGACTAAAGACTTGTTCCCATCTTTAATAAGGACCACTATAAAGTCCATAGAGATGTCTATATACATAGAAGATGGAATGGATAGGGGTTGTAGAGATCCTGGAGACTTGATAGTTTTACCTTTATTATGTTGGCATACTTCACATTCGGTGACAAAGATAAGGATATCCTTCTTCATGCCTTCCCAGAAAAAAGAACGACGGACATGAGCATAGGTATTTTGGAAGCCTGAATGACCTGCAATAGCTGATGAGTGCAACTCATTTAAGAGCCTTGGCTTGAGTGTTGATGAGGGTGATAGAACAAGGCGATCCTTATATCTGAGAATATTGTCCTGCAAAGTGTAGTTGATGGGAGGATTAGGGTCCTCCTGAAAGTGTTGAATTAACTAGGAGAGATTTGGTTGATTTAGCCACTCTTAGCATACTTCTTCAATCCAATCAGGGATCAGTAAGGATAAGGCAAAGAGGGAGCCTTCCTCCTCATGTTTCCTAAACAATGCATCTGCTACTATATTGTCTTTTCCCTTTTTGTATATGATTTCATAATCATAACCCAACATTTTGGCCATCCATTTGTTTTGTTCTGGGGAGGATAACCGCTGCTCCAAAAAATACTCTAGACTATGGTGATCTGTTTTGATCTGAAAACGACACCCCAAAATATATGGCCTCCATGAGTGCACTGCATGGAGAATGGCCATCATTTCTTTTTCATATGTAGATATGCCCAGATTGCAGCCACTCAACACTTTGCTAATAAAGGCCACATGTCGACCATCTTTTGTGAGCATTGCACCTAGACTAGTGCCAGAAGCAATTTTTCCATAATGGTGGAAAAATTTCTTGTAATAGCTTGTGAGACCTATTAAACCCCTTAGGCGCTTTAAAGTCGTGGGTCGTGGCCACTCCTACATAGCTTGTATATTTTCAGGGTCCACTTTTACCTCTTCTTGACCCACAATGTGTCCCATGTATTCCACTTCGCTGGTTCGAAAGGAACATTTGGTCTTTTTGACAAACAATTTGTTGTGTTGCAACAAATGAAGGACTTTGTCCACATGCAGAAGGTGGCTATCCCAAGTGCGGTTGTAGATGAGTATGTCATCAAAGAAAACCAAGACAAACTGTCGAAGGTAAGGTTTCAATATTTTGTTCATGAGACTTTGGAAGGTGGATGGGCATTGCAAAGGCCAAAAGGCGTGACCAAGAATATATAATGTCCTTCATGAATTCTGAAAGAAGTCTTTGGAATATCTACCTCCTTCATCCAGATCTGGTGATAACTGGAGCATAGGTCTAATTTGGTGAAGACACAGGCACCTTGGAGTTCATCCAATAGATCATCAATGACATGAATGGGAAACTTATCTTTGATGGTCATTTTATTCAAGGCACGAAAATGAGGACACATGTGCCAAGTACCTTCTTTCTTTAAGACCATCATCACAAGAGAATAATAGGGGCTAGTACTAGGGAGAATTACCCCCGCCTCCAGTAATTCTTGTACCATCTTATAGATTTCATTTGTTTGAGAAAATGGCACCTATAGGGACGTACATTTGGGGTGTTGACTGCCTGACAGGAGAGGGATTCTATGATCATGCTCACCCCTGGAAGGAGAGAAATCCATTGGAACTTGAAAGACCTTGGGATACTTGTCCAAGATTACTTGCAGGCTAGGAGGGACTATCAAAGAGGCCTAATCAATGACCTGGATGGCATGCAATTGAGAAATCACACCATGGTGGCCTTTCTTCAACAATTTTTCCATCCTGTGAGAAATGATGATTTTAGGAGAGCCTGCTTGACCTCGAAGGCTATAGGTGTGAGCCTCTTGGGTGAAGCTCATATATAACTCATGATAATCGATTGTGATTGGTCCCAGAGTGTGAAGCCATTCCACACCCAAAACTATATCACAACCCCCATGGCATTAGATAATATGTGGGTTTTCAAATGATAATCGCCCATTTGGAGTTTGACATTCTCACAATGTTCCCCACACTTCATCATACCACCATTAGCGATGAGAATTTGAAAATTAGAAACAGGGCAGACAAAGCAATGGATCTCTTCAGCAAGCCTGCAATGAATAAAATTATGGGTGCTACAACTATCACTCAACACTACAACTGGACTATGTTTGATGTAGCCCTTGATCTTCAATGTCTGTGGGGCCAAAATACCCGAGAGGGCATGAAGAGATATGACAGGTTCCTTTGGTGATACTGGGGAGGCAAAAAAATATTTAGCATGAACACTTGGTTGAGCATCCTTCGGGTCAGGAGCCTCATCTGATGGTCTGTTTTCATAGGAAGAGGAAGTTTATGCATCAATCTGAAAGAACTTTTGTTCCCTACATTTATGTACCGGTGAATACTTTTCGTCAAATTAATAACAAATTCCTTGCTTGCGACACTCCGTCATTTCTGTTGGAGATACCTTTTGGACCTTCAAGGTTTGCGTTGGATCTAGGATATCCCTAGGGTGAGGATGGGTGGGTAATGTATCCTTCAAGGTTAGAGCCTGAAGGATGGTCTCTGCATCCAATGCAAATTGGCATGCCTGAAAACATGTAGTAGGATGATGCATGCTCACATGAGCCATGATGGCTTCCTTTAAGCCACTGATAAAACATTCAAGTTAAAATTCATTAGATAAGCCCTCGATTCGAATAGCCAACTATTCAAATGTCATTATGAAGTCTTTGACTGATCTAGTTTGGCGCAGCTTAGTGATCTTTCCCAAAAAATGTGATTCCCTATCAAAATAGGCACAAACTTCTTTAATGAACATGTTCCAATTGGGTAGTCCTGAATAACATTTATTATTCCACTGCCACAACTGTCAGCATTCTTGATCCAAGTACAAAACCCCTACATGGAGTTTGGTCTCATCATCCCGAATGTCATGAAGGGAGAAGTATTGTTCCATTTGAGAAACCTATCTGGCGGAGTTGGACACATCAAATTTATGCATGTCAACTTTGAGCACTTTATTCCAAGAGGGTGGAGAACCCCAAGGGAGCGAGACAAGTGAGTATACTCATAATGGGAATATTGAGGGTCCTCGAGATTTGGCTCAACACTCTTACCCTTGAGGAGTTTCTCTAGAGCTTGGGATTGCTTGTCAAGGACAATTTGTAAGGTGGTGTTGATGGAGGCGATTTGTTGTTCTAGCTTGGACAACTTGTCCTCCAAGGTTACTTGGGACTGAGAGCGAGTGGTATGCATGATGGAGGCTTAAGTAGAAAATTTGTTGGGATGGAAATGTGGGCCTAAAATTGATAGGTACTCAGGTGATCAAGACAAAGAGAGGAATGCAATGGAATAGGTCTCAAATAAGGGCACCCCAAAAAGGGTTGGGTTCGCCTAAAAAAACATACTTAAAAATGAAGGGTACCACTGTGATCATAATGAATATAGGAATCCAATGGACCAAGTTTCAAATAAGGGTACATCTTGGCCCTAGACTCTTTTATTTATTTATTTATTTTTATTAAAAATAAAAACAGAGTAGTACAAATTTGTCATCCGAGTCGATTTATGAAATCAGGTGAGGTGAGGGAAACTTACAAAACTATTAAACAAAACAAAGAATTAATGTAGAGATGAATCTTATCATGTTCACAGTAGAAGAAAATAAAGCATGCACTCTTGAAAGGATATAAGATTTAGTTATCCAAGTAGCTTACAGGTCTTGTATTTACTGACAACAAATATAGAGGAAAAATTGCTTGATTAACGAACAACTGGTTTGGTGTGATTACAATAGCTGTGTTACTAAATTTTAAACACTCACTTATCAAAGAGACATTTAAAGAAACAAGAAATATGGAGTACAAAGGGAAAACATAACTCAGACTGCACAAATATTGGAATCTATGTCCACCCTTGTATTAATTCTCACAAAAGGAGATTTTCTCTTAATTACATTCGACAAGAAGCATCCTTTGTTCAATCTTTGAAATATGTATTTATACAAAAGGTTCTCAACCCTAAGCGGTTGGAATTCTCCTTATTTCTAAAATAGTAAAAATTACAAAATGTGAAATTTGAAACACTTCACTTGCATCTCTTATGTCTCTTCGTCACGTTGGAGGAGACGTTTTTCCTTCTTGTTATCCAGCTCAGAGACAGATGGTCTCTAATCATGATTTGTACAGATGATCTGTACATGCTATCTCATTGGTTTCCGGAGGTGCTGCCTTTTCCTGGCTCAATAGATTTAACACATTTGCTCACAAATTGCACCACTAGCCTGGAGGGCTCTGTTGTATCATTTGCCTCAAAGGTATAAAACTTATTTTCTATATGAGGCAGTTTATCTTCCATCCTACTAGCTTCTAGAGATAAAGATTGTAGTCTTAAGCTAGGGTTGACTATCCATTTATTTATCAGAGTAAGATCAACCCATTTCAATTGTAAAATTTTGGCCCGGGCTTCCTCCATACTTGCTTTGAAATCATATTGATTTTTTGTCATATCAATTTGTCCCAAGTCTCCAAAGATATTATCTCTTCCCACGTACATTGATTCTTTGTCAAGAGCATAGAAAGCTTCTTCACAATCCTTTTTCACCTCCCTGACCAATATTTTACTTTCAACTATATTAGCCTCCCAGGTCTTAAGTATTATATCTCCTCGGGTTTTTCTGAGAGGGACAATCTGGTGACCATGGTAACCTCCTCCTTTGCTGCTGACAGGACAACCTCCTGGAATGTAACTCTAGCTGCAGTGGCCTCCTTCTCTTTTATGTAAATATTTTCTAAAGAGTGTTCTCCCAATCGATAATAATCTTGAACACCTTCTATTTTAGTCAAGAGGCGTCATTGGGATAATCCCAACTTCTCGTGAATCTCTAAATATTGGGCTTGGAAAGCTAATATATCCACTGTTTCTTTTTCGATTACGATTATTTTCACCTGCAACTATCTGACCAATTCCCTGCTTGCATGTGACTCTTTCTGTATCTCATCAAGGTTGATCCTGAGCTGTTGAATTTATTTCCTTTCACAGGCTCTAGTCTGCTCAAAGACTTTAGTCATATCGCTCTTGGCTTCCTGCTCTACAGTCTTTATTTTGTCTTGCAACTGGCTCACCAACATATCCTTCTGCTTCAATTTATCTTTCAGGTTGCCCACTGAAAACTGGTTTGTTGTTGCAAAATCTCCCAATGAGCCTGCAACATCTATAGCAAAGTCTTCTTCTTCTAGGGCTTGCCTATCCAATAGCACTCTGTGCTTCTTGAAAGTCGCACCATCCCTTTGATGTGTTTCTCTTCTAACTACCACCCTTCTCTTCTTACTAAAGAATAATTCCACAGGAAGCATCTCTTCTGCCAAAATAGGTATAAGATATTTTATGAATACAACTTCCGCACTTGGGTTCACTCTACTGAACTATAAGGGTGTGATAGATTGGATAGGACTGCTTATCTCAGTGGATGGTTGCTTACCAACTATGTCAGTAGCTATTTTTCCTGGTGTGGATAGTGGCTTTTCTTCTCCCTTTTTTTTATCAAGGCCTCAGTTTGAGTTTCAGTGTGATCGCTTGGTGGATATGTCAATGTGGTGTCTTCCTTTTGAGTCAAAACCTCAGCCTTCTCCAAAATTTCTTGAGCATCCTGTTTACTGGAGCTTCCTGTTTCCAAACTCTAGGGCTCATCTTGTTGTGTAGCTGGAGTTATTAGGGTCTCTCCCTGTAATACTTTGGGAAGGCTATTTCTTCGATGCTTCTGGAAGTTATAAAACTCGACCAATTTATCTGGAGCTAGAGCTTGAACTCGACTCAAGACCTCCTGATAGGACCTTGCTCTTCGGAATACTTCGTCCTGAGGAGAATATTCATGTTCATATATTTTCAAATTGCAGAGGGCCATGTGATTACCTACAATATTCAACGGATCGTGCTTCTTGAATTCAATATTGACTAGCTTGATTTCTTCCAGGGCCGCGACCTCTACTTTCGAATGGCCAAAATCTAGCAGAGAAAACATACCAATCTATAGGGGGAAGGCTAGCCAAACCCTTTTCTATACTTCTTTCAGCTCCTTACTAATTCCCCCATGCACAGTTTGATGTGCTACTTCGTGGCACACTAATCGATCTGGTAGAAATACAAGCAAGGCATGTGGAGGAACCAAACAACCGAAAACCCTAATATAGGAGAAATGCTCTTCAATGTACCATTATGCTATCTTTCCCAGATTAGTCACAATTTTGTCAAGAATCCTAGGAGGTGGGCAACCATATATAACAGTATGCATCGGCACCACCACCCAGTTGAATATTTCATAGGAGAAATCTTTCGCTTTATCCTCCCAGATTTTTGAATGATAAACATGTATGGGCTCAACACTAGTTGGAGTCCAGTTCCAACCCATTAGGGGAAAAGGTTTCATAAAGCAGACAACGTCCATGATATAAGTCGGCATGAAGAATGAGGCAGGTTTCCCCTTGGATTTTATTGACTGATATTCTGTAATCTCCTTAACCAAACTGTCTGACAACATCTTTGTCCAATCAAAAGAATACCCCACTGCCACCATGTGCATATTAGGCACCCACTGTAACAAGAAATGGGTTGTGTTTTCCCTCCCATAGAATCTACACATCATCATTTCTATATACATCATGTGAGGCTATAGTGAAGAGACTCTGTATATGCCATGGGAGTCATCTCTGAAATTCTCAGGGCAAGAGTATCAATCCTTAATTAAGTCGGGCAGGTTTTTTCCATATTGGACACATTCCTTCTTGTCAAAGTCCACTAGCAAACTGACATTGTAAACAAAATTGGGTGCTGGAGACAATTTGTACATTACCTATAAATGTTTTGTCCAGAAAGACCCAACCATGACCTTTTGTGAATTGAAGATGGTCCTGGTCGGGATATCAACGTTTTTGAGCACCCAACCAATCATATCACTGTAAGGCAGGAGTCTAGGCCTCATTGCTATCTTATGTAGCTCTGATTGGGCCATAGTTTTGTATTTGGTAGCCAAGTTCTCTGTCTCCTCGTCACCTGAATCATCTGGGCAATTGACCAATTCATATTGTAGAATATTGAATACTTGCGTCCATGATTTAATGGCGTCTATGCTTCTGGGCGAGGTGTCGAAAAAGACATCTGTATTCTGGCTCAAATTTTCACCAGGCGCTTTAGTTTCTTTTCATGGAGCCATAGTATCAGACCACATAAATCTGTTATCTTTCATAGGGAATGCACAAAATTATTTATCTTGAAAACTTGTTGCTCAGTAAAAACACATAATGAAATTCAAATTCAATATCCTTTTCCTTTAATTACATCGATTAACCAATACCTCTACTGACGAAGCATTTACTTTCCTTAATGAATAAGATTTAGGCAGTGGTCTAGGATATTATTTGGAATGATTGTCATAAATCAATTATTAATGTCATTAATTTTCGGTGGTTCATGATTGGGAAACGCATAGATGAAATTTGAATTTATTCGAGTCATTATTTGGCGACGGATTAATTACGAGATAATCGTCTTTAAAGCGTCAGTTAATTGCACTTATCGTTAAGTAAATTTTGGAATTTAGGATCTTGGGATGTCCTATAACAATTCGAGCTATGACTTTCAAAATGTGAAATTACGATGTAATTAATTAATTTTAATCATTTTACCTTCTTAAATAATCGTGATTAACCTAAAAAAATTTGGGGTTTCGGATCTCGGGATATTGATAGTCGCTCAAGGTAGGATATCTGAAACATGAAATCATGATGTAATTAATTAATCCTTAATATTTTTTAATCTTTAATTAAACCGACTTAAAGCTTAATACATTTCGGGAGTTCGGCCTTCGGGATATTAATGATACGATAGATGGTGAAGACTTGATTTCCGAAATCGCAAAACTATTATTCGATTTTCCAATTGGACTTTAGTTTCTTTTAAAGTATTTATTACTTCATTCGTTTGGTTAATTAATTTCATTTAAAAGTACGACGGGTCATTTCCGGAAATATACGTCAGAGATTAAGGGGTATACGTGTGTGGTGACTTGGACCTTTGGAACGTTTTTCGTGTATCGAGACTTTGGATGTGAGGCATGTTGAAACACCTGAACTACGAAACTCCAAAACCAGAAATTCTGAAGTATTCTATAGAGATTTGACTCTTTAACGAGTAGGCAGCTCCATAACTTCTAAGAGATTAGGATCATTTGATTTCATGGCAGATTTCATCAAAGACGAGAATCAAGCGCGCATTATTTTATTTTAAATGGAAACATAATTTATTTAAAGACTAAGGTTCAAAAATTTATGTGTTCCAACACCTCCTATGATATTGTTATTGTTTTCATTATTGTTATAATTATCATTAGCAAGACTTCGTAGTGTGCAAGGATATATATGCACCAATGCTAACACATATTACATGCATTGTTGCTTTAAAAAATATAATATGCATCGATCCTTTCAAAATATCTAATACATATGGGTGATTTGAAAGTATACAATATGCACTATTGCATATTAAATATGTGTGCACCAGTAAACCTTACTCATTTAAGTGCATAAAGAAAAAACCTCTATTTGGACCTCAACCTCCCAAAAATTTTAGTTATAGTGAACATCTAGTAAAACCTCCATTGTCAATAGTGGAGGGTTTTTTTTATAATTTTATGCAATATTGTAACACCAAAACCTCTGTTAAAACCTCCACTAAGTGGTCTTTTCGTTCTAGTTTTATCTTTGTAGATATTCCTTTTAGCACTTGATGCGGTGCCAAAAGGATTTAGAGTTCAATAGGAAGCATTTTTCCAAGGTTATGTTCCTTCATTTTTATAGATGGTCATCGTTATTTTGGAGCTCCTAGAAAAGGGGAAGGGGGATTATCTTGGTTCGATGGTGTAAACCAAATGGATTTTTTGTATTTAGCTTGAATATTCACCATCCAAAGGCTAAGTTGTATATTGATTGGTTGATTTCTTGTAAAGAGACACACCTTTTTTAGTAGTGATTGCTTGGATGATGAGGTGTGCATGCATGTACTTATGAATATGAATCTTGCAAATCATATATGATATGATGTTTTATCATGATGGAGGAGTATTCTCTCAAATTTTTGGAGGCATTAGAGTTATAGGTTTCATATTCAGAGGGAGTTCAATGGTGCTACACAAAACACTTTTCTCCTAAAGTGAGTGTTAGCTTTTGGGGTTACTCTGTAAATGTTATCATCCATTGATAATACGTTAGAGATGCTTCATGTACATATGGATGGTTGATTTTGGGTGGATTCTTAACATTGGTTAGAGTATTAGTAAAATGCCCTTACCTAAAAGGTTGTTACTCAATTTGACATGATGACTAACCCATAAGGTGAACACAATGATGGAGTCAGGTTCTCAATTATGAGAGGTACATGCCTAGGAGTATCTCTAGACACTTCAAGGAAGGAATGTTTTTATAGGATATTGGGACCATGTGATTTACACCTTAGAGGTTTGGACACTCTACTTGAGGATTTCTAGGTTGAGGAGCATATTTCATGGAGCTTAGTTGTGGACCCAAACACATATGTTGAGGAGAAAGCATTGGAGCATGGTAATTAAATTTGAACACATGAGAGGAGCATTGGGCATATGCGAGGACATGTGGCACATAATTATAGAATGAATTGTTTGTATGAGGACACTTGGATACCACCGTGGAAGAGGAGCATTGGACTAAAATCTTTTTGGAGAGAACACCAACCCAAAGGAGGAGCATTGATCCCTAGAAGAATCATGCATGGAGGGATTTTCATATTGTGGAGTGGATAAAACCTAGTACATCACACTTGTATATTGTTTTATTATAGGGAACTCCATGTGGGGTTGCGTTTATGGTTACTTGTATGGACATAAGTCCTTGTTTTATTAGCCTCCCTCACCTACTATATAGATAAATGGAGGGAAAATATTTGTCATATTATTAACCATTTATTTTACTCTATTATTTGTATTGTCTTGGAGAAGTATTGTGGGGACCAACATAGTGGGGTTCATGAGGAAAAAATAAGAGAGAGAGAGAGAGAGATGTGTTGGTTATCCTTGGAGAGATTTCTCTTGTGTTATGCTAGAATTTTCCCTTATGTGGGGTTAGTGTTTGTGCTCCCTAGAGAATAATATGACTTTGGAGATAATCATGGTTCTTACAACTTTTGTTGTATGGATAGGATTTATACCCTAATAGAATATATGGAGAGGGAGCTAACACCTTGCATGATTTTGGAGCCTTCCTCTTGTGGGATGCATAGGGGCAAGAGAAATATCATGGAGGGCCTAGGATAATGAGTCTTGATATTGGTGTGATGACTTGCTTGGAGAAAGAATCGGTTATTGTTTTCTTGATGTTCCATGGAGGTGTAATACCCTATTTTGATATTTTTGTTGTAATATATTATGTACATATGATATTTTAGGTTGTTTAGATAGTGTGTTTTGGGACAAAGTGCCTATGTATGTATGTTTTAGGCTAGATTTCTTGTGTGATATTAGGTTGGAGAGACTATATGTTGAAAGGTTGGTAAGACTAGCATTTTACATTGTAATAACACTCATATATATTAATAAAAATGCATCATGGTTATAGACCAAGTCAGACAAAAGAGTATGGGGGCTTAGGAATCCATGAGAGAGAAAGGGGGATAAGGGATTAAGTAAAGGAGATAAGCAAAGGGGGCTAAGCCAAATATATTGAAGTAATCATAAGTCCTAATCCTAAGTCTTATTTGATGATTATATCCTATGTGTCCTAAGGAAGGGAAATGATTTTCTAAGTGGTGGGAGTGTGGCTACATGGGTGCCACTTGTTAATAGAGAGACATGCATATTTGAAGTAGAGGCTTAGTGGAAAAGGAATTCATTCTCATCCATTATTTCCTTTGTTACCTTAGAAGGTTGGGGTGTGATCTAGTGAGAACCATTGAGACCCTATGAATTGAGTACCTTGAGGATTATATGTGAATCATGTGTGATTAGTGAGACAAATTTATCTTGGTTTTCCTTGGGGAAGGATGGATCCCTAGAGGGATAATTTTCTGGGATAGTTTCCCTTGGTGTGAGGCCTAGAGGGCACCTGGAGACTCCATGAGAGACGTTGGAGCTCATAGAGCCACAACTTTGAGACTTCTTGGCCATCTTGTGCTAGAGACATAGAAGGGAGGTGGCACATCTTGAGGGATTGTGGTGTAGAGGAAGGCATAAACTTCCTTAGGTTGTGCAAGCTTAGGGGGATGAGAGCTTGTTGGTTGGAGTTCTACTAGGGTTTGGTGCCTTGACCTACTTTGAACCCAATAATGACCGTGAGACCTTACTTGTCCTAGAAACAATTCTTTTTCCATAGTGGAGTCATAGACCCAACTTAGGGGTGACCTTATATTGAGAGAATTGGAGTAGTAGAGTCTATGGATAGGCGGAACATTTGAGTTATGTATCTAGTCGATGCCATTTACATAACATAAGTGTTATAATTATGGTTTTTTGTTCTTATTGCTATTTTTTATCTTGTGTACACATGTTGTTTATGGCTTCTACATGTTGATGCATGCTTATATTTTTTTCCATGTTATGTTTATATGCTACATTTCATGGAAGTATGCACATGCATTCATAAACAAGGTATAATTATGGTACTAGGGGTACATTGTAGATGAATTATACCTAATAAGGTGACCAGGGTGAATAATTTGGTGTCAGAGCAAAATATGTGTAAACGTCAGCCTATGGTAAGGTTGGTATTGTGTAATTATATAATTAATGGTATTCAAGTCATTATTTTTATGGAATATGAGTCGGGTTTAAATAATTTAGAAAATACAATGTGCACAAAGTGGGATTTGTAGTAACGTGGCTTATATAGGAGTTTAGGCATGTTACAGATTGGTATAAGAGCAAGGTTATAGTATTGGGAATGTATGGGATAGAAATCAAAGTGTAGACCATAAAATGTAGAAAAATAAATAAAGAAAGAAATGCTACAGTATGCCTACAAATTGTTTTCCATAATTTTCCTATGTGAAATTGGGGAAATTAACTTGCAATTTAGATTGAAGCAAAGGAGGTTAAAATTTCATGAATTGGATATTTTTTAGGCGTGAAGAGGCCTAATTTTTATAACATTTGAGGTTACAACATCAACACATGAAAAAATTGGGGAAATTTAAACAAAAAATAACATAGGTGAAATTGAAAAAAGAATCCCATTTTCTAGGAGAAAAAACCATGGAAAATGGATTATAGAATGTTTGATTGACATTTATGGAGTCAATTTGGTTGAACTAATGAATTTGCAGAGTTGGATAAAGAGAAATTGAGTGAAATTGGGGGAAATGAAGTGAAACTTGGTAATTGGGTAGATTAGGGTAAAAATCCGTAAATTAGATATCTGCCCAGCATGCAGAGGAATGAAACTTCAAGTAATTAATTTTTATGGATATTTTTTTTTAGGATTAAGTTGCAAGGTATTGGCTTGTATGAAAATTTGAGGAAATTGGGTGAAACTAGGTAAAACCCTCAATTTCTTGATGAAACTCAGTGAAAAATTGGTACCCAGGTGTCAAAATTGTAGGTGAAAACATCGAATTGAAGTCCATTGAGATAAAATTGGCCATGGAAATTTTGATCCATAGTTTTCATGGTGGTTCATGAACGAAATTATGATTTTTTGGTAAAATTGAGAAAAAAAAATGGAATTTTAGAAAAAAATGGAATTTTAGAAAAAATTTGAATTTTAGAAAAATTTGGAATTTTAGAAATTTTGGAATTTTGGAAAAGGTGAGATTTGTCCATATTGGTGACTTGGAAGGTGATGTGGACCCATACCATGTACATGGAATGAAAAGGTCCACAATGGTAGATGGAAGGGGTCGATTTTGTAGGTGGTGGGCCCATGAGTGACTGGACATCCATGTTGGAAAATTCAATTACGGGCCCAAGTGAAAGTGGATTTTGTTTTGGTGCATTTGGACTTGTAAAAAGTGGTATTTTTTCATGTCCCCCACTAAAACCATTAGTGGTATGAGGTTACGAGTCAAGAGGTGAAATTAACTTAGGTGCTACTTCTCAACCTGTAATCCACCCTAGTTGTTGATCTTAGATCTACAACAATGGATATGTGCACCCAGTAATGGAGTTAAATTGGGTGCAACTCAATGGCCCATAAACAATACCCACCATAGATCTTGGATCTACAATGATGAATATGTGCACCAGAGGAAAATTTTATGGGATGGGACCCACCTACCATGTGAGGCAATGGTAGAATTCCACGTGGAAGGCCTGTCAAGGATAGGACCTCTGTCTCATCTATGGACATGAAGATTTCAAGTGTAGGGATAAGATGAGGGTGCATAAAAATAAAGAAAATAAATAAAAAGAAAGGCAAGGGACCGAAGATATGACAAGGTAGGGCCAAGGTGGATAAGGAGGTGACATTGAATCACCTTAGGGTGCCAGGGGGACATAGGTGCCATGTCATCAAGCCATATAATCAAGATGACAAATATGTGTGTTTGTGACACACACACACACATATAATGTCTGGAGCCAAAAAAAATTTAGGCATAATAGGATAATATTAACTTAGAATCATGTGAAATTTTAGGTATAAGACCATAATGTCAAGGGATAAAAACGTACTAGTGAGTGCCACTGGCCAATTCTTGTCCCATTTTCTCTGGAGTAATTAACACACGTTAATTACATTATAAAGGGACATGTGAATGGATAGATGGAAAGTGTGGATGGATATATGGCCACATGGAACAAAAACAAGGGGGTTCAGTGGTTAACAAAAGGAAGATGGCTCACAATCAACAAACAAGGGAAGCCCATGAATTTTTATGCATGTAATTTGAGGTGGGTTTTCTTGGATACCTTTGTATTCATTTGGGATCTCATGGATGACATAAATTGGCATTTTTTGAAGGTAATTCCAAATGGCTGTTGGATATCCCTATATTCATATGGGCTATCAATGAATATGGAGGCCACGAGATTTTTTCATTTAAGCTCGTGTATTTCTTGTTGGGTGCCCCAATATTCATCTCCTTTCTCCTGGGTATTGAAACTTATCCTAAGAGGATGTTGGACCTGGAACTGTAAAGAAGGGAAATCCATGAAGAAATAATTAGAAATGGGTCTGACTTTGATGTCTTTGTGGAGACTACTCATATAGATATGTATGTGAAACGTGGGAACCTCTCAACAACATGACATGTGTTTGAAAAAATGTCTTCTCGTGGATGACTATGATTGGAGAGTATGCTATGCATGTTTTTGGCAAGGAAGCTCTAAAATTATTCGAGAAAATGAAAGAGTTAGGTACTAAACTAGGCTAGTCAATATCTCTCTAGTTGATCTCAAGGAAAATTATGTTGGTATAAAAATGCTTGCAACTCACATCAACTCACACGCGAGGTGATGCCATTTCCATTGTTGGCACTTTACATCATATTAGTAGCATGTCAAAGAATTTAATCATGTATGGATCAGATGGGAAAGAAGGATTTGCATCCCCTTCAAATCAACTGACAAATATTGAAAATTTTGATGAAGGGAAGTTTCTTTCTACCGCAACAGAGAAATGTAGTATCAATTTTCGATGTGGAGCCTAATGCTTACATACATTTTTTATAGAGGCATACCAAAATTGTCCACTCGGTTTGTTGGGATTAAACTGCTGATTTCTCAGCATATGTTAGTGAGGATTCCAAAAAGGTTTGGTCATTAGCCTCTCATGGAGAATGTGTCCTTGAACTCAACTGTAATGGTAACAAGTTTCATACTGGTGTTTTCCATACAAAATACTCTTCGCTTTGGATCATGACATCTTTTCTTCAATACCTTGGAGCATCGTGGTAGGAGAAATGACTTGTTGTTGTCCTTTCCATGGATGGTGAGTTTTGGAATTTTAGTATGCATGCTTTCAATGGGTCTCTTCCATCTCACACAATCCAAGTTAATTACAATAGCTTTGTAGAATATTTCAAAATTGGTGATGAACTAGTTGTGTATGGTGGTATGGTAAGATTTGAGGTGATTGAGAAACAAGGTCTAGATGTGAAGTGCCAGTGTACAGTCCTAGGATGTTATTACTAGGTGTTAATATTACATTACAGAGGCAAGGAGGACTGGTGTGTGAGAGAAATTCTATGCTTCCCACAATTTCTTCCAAGGATTGGCTTGATATAGATTTTGGAATTGAAAAAGGTGTTGATTTCATTGGAATATCTTTTGTGAAATTAAAAGAAGTAATCAAACATTTGAAGAGCTATATTACTGCTCGATCTCATAATATTGATATTGGTGTCATTGCTAAAATTGAAAGCATAGATTCTCTCAAGAATCTAGAATATATTATTAAATCATCTGATGGTGCCATGGTGGCAATAGGGGATATTGGTGCACAAATTCCACTTGAGTAGGCTCCATATATCCAACAACATGTATTCCAGCTATGCAGGAAAATAAATAAGCTAGTTATTGTTTCCTCTCAGCTTCTTGAGTCAATGATAGAGTATCCTATACCAACAAGCATTGAGGTTGTTGATATGAAAGAAGTAGTAAGACAATGTGTTGATGCTTTGATGCTCTCTGGTGAATCAACCATGGGTCAATTTCTAGAAAAATCTTTTGTTGTTCTCATAAGTGTAAGCCTATTGCATTGCATATTGGTGTCAGGAAGAAAATAAGCATGAGTCTATGTACCTTCCCGACATTGCTACGTTTCTTTCAGATAGTGTTTCTGAAGAAATTTATAATTATGTTGCCCATATGGCCAAAAATTTGGAAGTGGATGCAATCTTCGTGTACACAAGACAAACTTATATGGGTTCCAAAGACAAGGTTACATGGGTTCTCTCTTGTCACAATGTCGACTAGAATGCCAATTTTTTTCCTTCACCAACTCGACAAGTGTGCGACAACGCATGAATCTTCAATGGGGCCTCATTCCATTTAGATTGGACTTATCATATGATATGGAGAAAAACATCAACCGAAATTTTTCTTTGCTAAAATCCATAGGCATAATCAAATCAGGGGACTTGGTGATTGTTGTATCAGATATGTTGCAGTCTATTCAAGTCATGAAGGTGCCATGATTTGTTTTTCATCCTATGGATTTTACGGTCTTATGCAATCCTACACTTGTTCAAATCTCAATCTTGTTATGGAACTTTATTTAATTTCCATTAGTTTAGGTATATCTTACTATACTTGACCAATTCATTAGTGTTGTCCATTTCTCAAGTGGGTGGATGGTGAATTAAATAAAAGAGAAACAAATATTACCCAGAAAGAACATGAATTGCTTTCTTTAGAAGAAAGGCTTGTTAATAAGGAGCATGTTGAGATTCCAAGAATCATTGTTAAACATAAAGAGGAATGTAAAGCAAAAAAACATGTGTTTAAAGCTAAGATGGAAAGGTGCCATAGGTCTTTAGTGGAGGAATTGGAAAAACAAAAGCATCTAGTCGAATTGAAGGCTTATGATATCCATGTTAAAGAGCATGAATTGCTGGAAAACGAAAAACAATTGGAGAAACATGATAAAAAACTAAAAAATCAGAGAAGAGATTGCATGCAAAACTAACCTCAGTCAGTGCACCTGGGATGTATATCCATGGAAATGAATTGTGTTTTTGGATAGAATATTGATGCATATAGTAATTCCTTTTACTGTGCACATAGAGGGTGCATTCAAGAGGAAGCTACGTTGGGCCTTTGGAGGAATTTCAAATATCACTTGGGCATGATACATTATGAAAAAGATTCACTTTATATTGGTCCATTGATGATGTTCCTAGCACTTGTTGTAAAATTAGACTTTGGTCAGGAAATGTATAATAATGTGGTGGTGTTTGTACTAATATGTGTTATATTGGCAAGAGAATGTTTAAGTTATTGGTGTTACGAGGAAAATCTCTCTATGGCTAGGGGTAAACTACAACAGACGAAAATGACCGCATAAATCAACTCTAATCTCAAGTATGCTATATAAACAAATATGCTAGCAAGACAAGATAAAAGGACTACCTTGTCCAAACATTCGATGAAGTCCATCATTGAGCACATGACCCAAAGCAATACACCTGCCACTAGTCCTCAACAACCAAGAAACGCAAGCATATGGTGATAATCTATAATGTTAGCACATTCGATAGCATAATCCATCAACATTCATAACAAATACACCCATGGAATAAAAATTCAAATATTTGCGAGATATGAATTGGATGAGAAAAGAGTATTTCTATTAAGATGTAATCAGCAGAAATGAATGAGTTACAAACTTCCATGTCAACACAGTTCAAAACCAAGAAACTAAGTTCCTTCCAACTAGGCCTCCACCACTTCAATCCTCCACCAAAGGCAAGCTCATATAAGAGATACAATGAGGTTCTCAATCAATAAGGGAAGATCTCGGAGGCTGAATAATGTGTTTAGACTTAAAGGAAAAAGGGATGCAGACTCAATGTGAAGTGAATAATTTATCCAGAGTAACTTTTCTCTCAAAGTTGAATTCTTTCTCCCTTTTCCATAGCTCGGATTTGGCCCATTTGTAGCCCTCAAGTGGATCTGAAGGGTCGATTCAGAACGTTTCCAGTATATGGAAGGCCAAGGATCATAGATCTCATGAGGTGACATGGAAACCCGACACCATTTTTTAATTTTGGGCACAAATCCCGATGTACGCGGGCTGTAGTGGTGAAACTAGCGTATACACGTGTTCTAATATAGGCAGGGCACGTATATGTGGAAAAATATTTTTTTTAGATCTGAGATTTGCAAAAAGGGACTTCAAGTCTGCATAGGGAAATGGAAAAAGGCCCTCTGTGCAAGATTGCATAGGGTGAGGCAAATCTTGCTATAACAAATGCCCCCTAATGTGTGAGTTTAGAGGAGTATCTGTGATGGCCGAAATACATTATAAAACCCATAAGTGGAGTAATGGGGACCCAACTGGAAGAACTAGTTTCTCATTACAATCTGTATTGACTTTGCACACATGGTTTCCAATTTGAATTACACTGCAGATCCATGTGAAAATATACCAAACAACTATCCATGTCCATGAATAGGCAATACAAAGGTGGCTATATGCAAAAGGTTGTCATAGTCACTAACAAGGCCCAGTAAAACCAATCTCAATCTGAAGATATCTGTATACAATGGAGTACAATCTGATCTCCCATGATCACTGAAGTCACAAAGGTACTGGTCCAATGAAAGGTAGCAACAACTTAGGGAAGTTGCGACTATAAACTAATGTCTTCAAGTCTTCTACATAATCTGTCAAAGGTGAAAGTCTACATTGTGTGAATAAAGAAGTTGAGGTTGAACACAATGAGACTTTGTTTGATTACCGGTCATTGAGGTATATCGTTAACAAACGAGAGACAACCTATTGATGATGAAAGTAGGTATCAAGGCACCGAAGACATTCTTACAAGTGTGAATAAAGGAGTCATGGTCGAACACTTGAAGAATCCATCGATCAGGAGACATTGATGTATTCCCAACTATCAATGGCGAGAGAACCTACCACTAATGACTGCAAGCCTCTAGGTACTCATAGGAATCTAGGTCTCGTTTCTAGAATAGATGAGTTGAAGTTGATGGAAGGAGACCCGCTGAAAGGAGAGCATTAAGGCATCTCTCATCATTCATCATGAGGTATAATGCAGGAGCTTGATGATTTGGAGGAAATCGGACAAAGAACATGTTCACGAACCAACAACCCTATGTGTCTTTTATGTGTGCCAGGTGCAAGCGGTACATGAAAAAGACCCTATGAATAACAACCAATAAGGAGAACTGCTGACAAAATTGAGGAAACCACCAATAAGGCTAATGGCATCCAAGACATTGCATGAATCCCAATGTGTGAATATATGTCTTGTCGTTGAACACAAGGGAAACCACCCAGTCAATGACCAATGATGAAATGTCAACTGTTGGGTTCAAGGTTACCTACCAATGAGGAAAGTAGGACCAGGGTGCGTAATAGGACTACAAATTCATGTGATTATGAGACAAACTGAGGGTATGGCTGACATGCAAAGTCAAGAGTTCTGAGGAATGGCTGACACAGGTTGATAGACATCCTTTAAACAAGAGCATGAGATATATGGAAGACTCTGGCAACATAGACACAATGACGAAACTGTGAGATGCAGGAGGTATCAATAAAAATCTCCATAGGGACTGGAAGAGTAACCAGTTGGAGGAGTAAACTCTATGTAATGATCTCAACTTCCTAAGGTCATGCTAAACCCAAAATTATAATGATAAGTGGACTCAAAAAAAAAAAAAATTCTCAAAGGCGACATGAATGTTACCAATATAAGATAATACTCCCTTCCCTCTCATATTTTTTTGTTTGTTCATAGTCAAATGCATGCTATGATATAGAGGAGGAAACAAATGTCGCAAGTAATAAAAATAGTTCAAGAAGTGGAACATACCTATGCTCAATGCAAGGAGGTGCATGCGGGAGATGGACACTCGGGGGAATTTTTCATCCTAGGTATAGGATGTCAAGCTGCAAAGGATATAAACAAGGTTCTGTTTGGTTGAGAATGCAAACTGCTGAGGTGAATGGCTTATAACGCAAAAGCGAGAACCGACAATAGGCTCAATACTGCAAGCAAGGGCATGAGATGCAATCACAACTTAACGCCAAAAAATGTCATTTTTCATAATCTTAGTCTACTTGGTTTGAAAAAAGGATAAACTTGTAGCAAACAGACGTCCTTTCAAATCCAATTTATGAGTGTGAAAGAGACAAGTTCACTCAACAATATTTTCCCTTTTTGAAAACGATTTGAAAAAGATCTTAACTAAGACTCATGATCTTTCAAATCCAATTAATGAGTGTGAAAGAGACAAACTCACTCGACAATCTTTTAGTTTTTTAGATGAGTCGGAAAAGAACTTAAATCGGACTCGTTGAGAGGTTTCTAGGTGGCATGTCATGGGGGAGGCCAAGGCTCCCGCGTAGGATTTCTATGAAAGGTCAGCATTTTGGGAATAACCGACACAAGCTTGGGAAAACCCAAAGCTCTCCAAGTCGTGGAGGATAAATTTCTATTGGAGGTTACCTTCTCCATGATATATCGAATAACGTCTCCTACTTGAAAGGACATAGGGGAAGGCATTGGATACCCCACAAGACCATCCCATTCAAAGGGGACCTCTCTAGGACTTGGTGGGAGAGTACTCGGGGAGAGTAAAACTCTCTCCTTTTCAGAAGGTGCAATACTAGAAATGATAATGACATGGTTGAAGGACGCATCACCCTCCACAATAATAGTTGGATTGACTAGAGATTGCATCGGTACGACCACTTATTCAACCATTGGTTGAATATGATGCATGGCAATAAATCCAGGAGATGCATCACCCTAAAAAATGGGAGTGTGGTCAAGTGAGGATTGCATCGACATGAATGCCATGTCAATTAAAGGAGAAACAGAGTGTGGGGAAACCACATACGACTCAGAACCCGAAGGGTCCCCAGGTGAAAACCATGCTTCCGATATCCCAGCAGTAGCAAGGCACAAAGGAGTAAGGTGATCTCCTTTGCAAGTCATGCAAAGGAACTTGGGCTTACGACTTACACATCTAGGCTTCTCAGTCATATGAATGCCCCCAACGTCATTTAAAATGGCTAGAAAAATTCTCTCAGCATGACTGGCATAGGATGGAGATTCATCTCCCACATGATGTACGTAGGTTGGAGATGTGATGTTGGTATGACTCATGGCGACTAGAGTGATGCCCCCAGCATGACTAGCATCGACTGGTTGTAGGTTTTCAACATGACTTGCATAGGTCGTTGACCAACCTCCAACATGACTAGCAGCGGTCGATGATGGAACTTCAGTACGACTGGTAGTGACTGGACTAGTGGTGAGTTGTGGCATTTGAGACTAAGGTCTCGGGAAAGACTAGTTTTGAGACATTGCATGCCAGGAAGGGTCCTGGTTTACACCAAGTCCCTGTCCGGAAAGGTAGTATCCTCCTCCTAATTTATCCATAGAGGTTTGTACAGGCATCATCACTGAAGAAGATGTCTGCGAAGAGAAAAAAGTATGTTAAGGATTACTCAAGTGAGGATATATGTTTCCCCCATGTGAACGGGTTCCGTGAAGATGGTAGCTTATACCATAAAACTGGTTCCCTCCATATGAAATACCAGAGGACATATGTGGACCCGCCATGGGAAAAGTGTTCATAGGAACTGACATGGTTGACAAAGGATACACAGGTGGGGTGTAATAAGTAGAATAACCACCCATTTGAGTACTGATGCCTGAAAAATCATGGCTAGGACTGGATCCGTAAGAGGGGATATTCTAACTACCCATAGTGAGA
The DNA here is from genome assembly GCA_009831015.1 of Picea engelmannii. Lineage (NCBI taxonomy): Eukaryota > Viridiplantae > Streptophyta > Pinopsida > Pinales > Pinaceae > Picea > Picea engelmannii. Next base: position 786,144 of record ML782724.1, read on the forward strand.
CTTGGTTGAGGGACATGACTCCTATAAAATGAAGATGTAGACGATGAGGCCATGGTGCGCCTGGATCCAAATCTAGATTTCATATAAGTGGGCCAGGGAGAGGATGGAAAGGGTGAAGGCATGCTTGGAATATCAATAGGAAAAGGATTAGAGACCCAAGGCATGGACTGAGTGTCATAATTATGCACACCATTATGAAAAGTGGACGAATTCATCCACATGAAATGTGTGAACATCATGGGGGGGTAGTGGTAAAGGAGGGAGCCACAAGAACTCCACTATCCATGATAATGACAACTCAAGGCACGATATAAAATATCAAAGGTCTACTAATAATCAAAGAGCACACCGAAAATAATCAAATGGCCAATATGCACACAAACATGATAAAGTGGTTGAAAGGGACCTCCCTCTCTAAAGCAGGTATGCCTTGCCCAAGAGGGGACTGAGACTCCACTGCTAAATATTGGAGGAAACGAAATTAGTTATAAGGGCCCTCGTGGGCTTAACAACCAGTCGGTCAGATCCCCCCAGAGAGGTAATCCTCCATAAAGGTTGTGTGTTGTCCGACCCTTATCTAACCCAGGGTACCTGTAGAATAACTCCTACAAGTAACCTATGTGGTACCTAAGTCAAGAAACTAAGCAACCATGGTATAACCGATGCACAAGAAAACAATCATAAGTCGGGTCCATCATATGGGCAGAGTATCAAAGCCCAAAACCTTGAAAGCACTGCCTCTCATGAAGGTAAGGGCACTAGCAAGATCCCCACATATGAATATATCCCTAGAAATATATCTGACGCTAAGAAGGTATCGAGGGGATATCCCTTCAACCAACCTCATGCGACCTCATGCTTAACTCTGGTGTAAGCAGAGCCTCCTGATATTACTGATTATACAATGGATTTTTCCACTCCCTTAGTCAGACACATATGCTGATTTAATAGCCTTGGAGAAGTTTACTCACAAAATCCTATTCCAAGGCTCTAAATCCTAAGCTAGTTTTTGCACCCTAGAAAGATAAAATCGTTACTAATCAATTTTAAATTATAGCGTTACTTTTAGTGGCCTTGATTAATCAAAAAGGTGCGGTCGTGAAACTAGTGATGTTATGACTTAGCAAGTAAAATAAATGAATATGCATACAATGCAAAGTCCTAACTTAAATTTTCAATAAACGATATGCTTTTCAAAATGCAATTCTCAATTTAGTTCTGCAATTCTAAATAAAAATGCAATCTTTCTTTACATGCACTAAGATTAACGATAAAGACTCAAAAGATAATAAAAAAACGCCAATCAATGTAAAATGCCTAATATTTTTGTATTTTCAATATAAGAGAATGAAAATGCAAGGATTGAACAACAACTTGATATAAAAACTCTAATGTATTCAAACATAGACAAACCAAGTAGGATATCAAGGAGCAAAACACGCAACCCAAGATGCAAGGACAATCAAATGAAAAAGATGAGGAGAAAGGCACCGCCCAAAAATTCAACCAAAGAAAGGTTTCTTGTCATTCAATAGACACTTAACAGTCACCACAGAGACCCAAGAAGACTCAACAATATTCAAAACCTGCCCAATAACCATCAAACCCAGCAACCAAGCAAAACAGAGTGATTTACATGACTATTCAAGGGAAAAACGTGTATGTATGCATCTTGCAGAAGGACAGCTTGCGTATGTATGAGACTGTCAGAAAAAAAAACCGCGTATATGTGTCAAAACATAGCCAGGGTAAGGAGAAGGCTAAGAAACTCATACTCAGAGTGAACAAAGGTTGTCAAGTAATCATATGACAAGAAACTCAATATAAACGAGAGCAATATAAGGAGAAAAACACTCCAAACCATGAAAAAAGAAGATTCACCCCCAGTGGAGTCGCCAATTATGTTACGAGGAAAATCTCTCTATGGCTAGGGGTAAACCACAACAGACGGAAATGACTACAGAAATCAACTCTAATCTCAAGTATGCTATATAAACAAATATGCTAGCAAGACAAGATAAAATGCCTACCTCATCCAAACGTTCAATGAAGTCCATCGTTGAGCACTTGACCCAAAGAAATACACCTACCACTAGTCCTCAATAACCAAGAAATGCAAGCATATCGTGATAATATATAATGTTAGCACATTCGATAGCATAATCCATCAACATTCATAAAAAATATGCCCATGGAATAAAAATTCCATAATTTGCTAGATATTAATTGGATGAGAAAAGAGTATTTCTATTGAGATGTAATCAGTGGAAGTGAATGAGTTACAAACTTCCATGTCGACATAGTTCAGAACCGAGAAACTAAGTTCCTTTCAGCTGGGCCTCCACCAAAGGCAAGCTCATAAAAGGAGAGACAATGAGGTTCTCAATCAATAAGGGAAGAGCTTGGGGGTTGAACAATGTGTTCAGACTTAAAGGACAAAGGGATGCAGACTCAATGTGAAGTGAATAATTTTTCTAGAGTAACTTTTCTCTCAAAGTTGAATTCTTTCTCCCTTTTCCATAGCTCTGATTTGGCCCATTTGTAGCCCTCAAGTGGAACTGAAGGGTCGATTCGGAACGTTTCCAGTATATGGAAGGCCAAGGATCATAGATCTTGTGACATGACATGGAAACCCAACACCATATTTTTAATTTTGAGCACAAATCCCGATGTACGCGGGTAGTAGTGGTGCAACCTACGTATACGCATGTTGTAATATAGGCAAGGCGCATATATGTGGAAAAATAATGTTTTTAGCTCTGGGATTTGCAGAAAGGGACTTCAAGTCTGCATAGGGAAATGGAAAAAGGCCCTCTGTGCAAGATTGCATAGGGTGAGACAAATCTTGCTATAACAATTGGAAATGTTGAGAGTTTAAAATTCCCATCAAATTCAAGAAATTTTAAAGAGATTTCCACTCTAGTGGTTGCATATGGCATTGGTATCAACTTTTTCGAAGTCATTGGAAGTCAAAAAAAAGTGTGCACTTTCCACATCCAATTCAATACATTGCATTTATGAAGATTTCTTCACATGCATAGGAATTGCTACCTTCACCATGATGTTTCTAAGAAGAGTTGTATTCTGCCAATATGGTTGTAGTGGAAACCACTATTTTCTGTAGTTAAAAACTTACACCCTTTGACGGTTTATTTTACCTCTATGAATTGGCGGATTGTCCCTCTATGAATTGATGGTTTTCCCCAGCAAAATACCCTCCTACCTCAGACCTTCCTTAATTTACACTTTGCCTTGTATATCATACACCTAAGTCTATAAATCTTTATGTTTGGTCCTCTTGGCTCGACGCTTGGTGCACATGCTTGTTTGTGCTTGTGCTAGAGGGGTCTAATCCCCAAGGAGAAGAACAAGTCGTTGGACAGGAACAAATAGTTGTGGGGGTTGTGGTTGGGTTGATGAGGTCCTTTTAGAGGATGTCAGAGGCCTTGATTAGCCGTCTGGATAGAGATGAGGCCAGGGTGTCAATACCCCCTGAGGGTCCACCGCGCACCCCAATTGGTACTTGTAGCATTCACTGAGAACTCGAGAAGGTCAAGTTTCCCGAGTTCTTTGGTGCCACGGACGACGCAGCCGTCAAGGCATGGTTGGAGAATATGGAGATGTGATTTTCACTTCGTGACTATACCTCCAACATGAAATTTTGCATGGAATTATTTTAGTTGAAGGGGAGCACTCTTCTATGGTGGAAGATGCTCTTGCCGCAACCGAACATGGTCGTTGAAGACGTGTCATGGGAATTGTTCGAGGAGCGGTTCCAGGAGAGGTATCTTTCGGAGGAATTCATTAAGCACCAGTTCAATGATTTCAATGCCTTATGACAAGGCAGACGTGCAGTTCTCGAGTACGAGGCTCGTTTCATGGAGCTTCTTAGGTATGCTCCACATATGAACACCGAGAAGATTAACGTCAACAAGTTTGTGTTCGGCCTTAACATCAGCATTCGTGTGAAAGTGAGGATTTTAATGCCTCATACATTGCACGATGTTGTCTAGAAGTCCCTCATAGCTGAGGAAGAGCTATTCAAAAGGGGACAGAGCAGAACTCATGTGAGACCGACGGGATAGGCAACTGAAGGTATGCAACAACATCAGACACCGTCTAGACATCCATAGGGATATTGAGGCACTTCGTTAGGATCCACGTTCACGGCACCATGGCGACCAGTGCCTCAGTAGTGGACTCCCTACAGAGGACCACAACACCAAAAATAGTGTCGTCTGCAACAACAATAGTTCATGCATGTTTAGCATAATAGGTCAGTGTTCCAGGTTGGTGGGCCATCAACTTCTACTTCAGGGACTAGGAGTACTGGACTGAAGACTGAGTGTTGGACATTTGGAGAGCCACATTAACATAGTGACTACCTAGTTGACAGGGCCAAAGCAGTCGGATCATCCGTACACACTAAAGTAGGAGATTTGTGCAAGGCCCATCGGATTCATGCAACGGTGAATAACCACCAGGCCGAGCACCAGTCTACTATTCTCGAGACGTCAGGTCCATCTTTGACCAGACCTTTAGTATTTTGATAGATCTAGGTGCTAAAAACAACTTTATTTCTAGTGCAACGTGTTAGCGATATTTCTTGTATAGGGGGGTAGAATGCAAAAGAAGGGGTAAAAACCCACTTGTCCAAAGTTTCGGGCGACAATGCGCCCGTGGTAAGAAGCAAGCAAGTCCGGGCGGTCCATATTTACGCGTCCAGATTGACGACACATATTGGATTCCGGACCCCCCTTGCTTTCCGACCTTTAAGCAGGGGGGGGGGGTCCGGAATCGGGGGTGCACCTCTCCAATGGTCCAGATGAGCACACCCGTATCAACGGCGATGAAGACCATTCCGGACCCCCCCCCCCGCCTTTCTACCTTTAAGCAGAGGGGGGGGGTCTGGAATCGTGGATGCAGTTTCCGATGGCTATGATCAAGGAGCCCGGATCAATGGCTCAGGCGTGGCCCCGACTTTCTCAGTAGCCCTGTCTTTAACCCCATGTGGGCCCCTCTCCCGTCGTGACACCTTCCTCTCCACCTCTCCCTTGTTTCCGAATGTCATCCATATGCCTCCCCATCTTAGCCCAGGTGGCCCATCCTCCGTCTCACTATCCACCCACTACCTGCCGCATGTCCCGCACCTTTTCCACGTCAGCCTCTCGCCAAAGAGCGAGTCCACTATCCCTCGTCTTCCTCCTCTTCCGCCTGTTTTATTCCACCATGTGCCCTCCTTTGTCACTCTTCCCGTGCCATGCCATTCCCTTCGCGACCTTGTAATCCGACGCCCTCACTCCTATCATTCGCCCCATTCTCCGTGTTGGCCTTCCATGCCTGTTCCTCAAGATATTCAGTTATTCCACGTGGCGGCACGAGAAGTATTCCATACCCCGAGGTGCTGAGTTGGCCAGGTCATCCTCAATCCCAAGAAGAATTTATTGAAGCAGTTGGTGGTGGTTAGGCATCGCCTCCGCCTTAATGGGAAAGCACGGCCATGAATTTAAGGCACGTCGATTCGCCGTTGGAACTGTCAAAGAATTAAGATTGCGTCTGACATAGGTTGCACGATCTTTCAGAGGTTGACTGTCAGAAGCCATGCAGACGCAAAGCTTTCAATGCAGTGTCTTGATTTCGCTGATGTTGTTGTTTTGAGTATATGAAGGCGTTCTCGCCATTTTTGTATGGATCGATGGTAGAGCTAAGCTCTCGACTGTAAAGTTTCAGCGACATTCTAGTTTCCCGGTTATGCCTCTGTGTTTGAGACTTCTTGGTTTATGACAAACAATTCTCCCTTTTCCATCTTTATTTCATCTCATGCCGGAGTGTTCACAGTTGAATGATTCACGTGGATTGTTGCAGTTATGTTATGATAAAGGATTTGTCGTGGCATTTTTGTACTCTCTGGTTTTCTGTGTTTGAATACAAAGGGACTTTGTGTTTAAATGCTT
>ML782724.1:794893-812347 GCA_009831015.1 Picea engelmannii
CCCCCCCCCCCCCCCCCGCCTTTCTACCTTTAAGTGGAGGGGGGGGGTCCGGAATCGTGGATGCAGTTTCCGATGGCTATGATCAAGGAGCCCAGATCAATGGCTCAGGCGTGGCCCCGACTTTCTCAGTAGCCCTATCTTTAACCCCATGTGGGCCCCTCTCCCATCGTGACACCTTCCTCTCCACCTCTCCCTTGCTGCCGAATGTCATCCATCCGCCTCCCCATCTTAGCCCAGGTGGCCCATCCTCTGTCTCACTATCCACCCACTACCTGTCGCGTGTCCCGCACCTTTTCCACGTCATCCTCTCGCCAAAGAGCGAGTCCACTATCCCTCGTCTTCCTCCTCTTCCGCCTGTTTTATTCCACCATGTGCCCTCCTTTGTCACTCTTCCCGTGCCACGCCATTCCCTTCGCGACCTTGTAATCCGACGCCCTCACTCCTATCATTCACCCCATTCTCCGTGTTGGCCTTCCATGCCTGTTCCTCAAGATATTCAGTTATTCCACGTGGCGGCACGAGAAGTCTTCCATACCCCGAGGTGCTGAGTTGGCCAGGTCATCCTCAATCCCAAGAAGCAGTTATTGAAGCAGTTGGTGGTGGTTAGGCATCGCCTCCGCCTTAATGGGAAAGCATGGCCATGAATTTAAGGCACGTCGATTCGTCGTTGGAACTGTCAAAGAATTAAGATTGCGTCTGACATAGGTTGCACGATCTTTCAGAGGTTGACTGTCAGAATCCATGCAGACGCAAAGCTTTCAATGCAGTGTCTTGATTTCGCTGTTGTTGTTGTTTTGAGTATATGAAGGCGTTCTCACCATTTTTTTATGGATCGATGGTAGAGCTAAGCTCCCGACTGTAAAGTTTCAGCGACATTCTAGTTTCCCGGTTATGCCTCTGTGTTTGAGACTTCTTGGTTTATGACAAACAGTTCTCCCTTTTCCATCTTTGTTTCATCTCATGTCGAAGTGTTCACACTTGAATGATTCACGTGGATTGTTGCAGTTATGTTATGATATAGGATTTGTCGTGGCATTTTTGTACTCTCTGGTTTTCTGTGTTTGAATACAAAGGGACTTTGTGTTTAAATGCTTTCTTTTCTTGTCTGTTATGAACATGATGTTTATTATAGACCTTTGCACTCTTCTTGCATAAGTCTTCCACCTGCTCACCTTTTACTACGACTCATTGTTTGGAGTTTATCAATACCTCACTCGTTCATGCATGCCTGGTCTGGTTTCTGAGTTGACACAATGTTGTTTTGAGTTTTCCTCCATTTGATCACCCTTTAAACAAATCATGACATTAAATTGATGGGCGTCGGGCTCTGCTCCTGCCAGCAATCCAGGAGTGACCTCCGGCTCCAACACAACGCTAAATAGAATTAAGGTAAAGGCAGTCGAACGGGACGAGTTTAGCTATGTGGAAATGGATTTGGGAGCCAAACAGAAGGTTGGAGGAAAGGTTACGAGTTGTATCCTCAAACTGGGATATTTTTTCACGAAGGCCAACTTGTATGTCACAATATTAGGATCTTATGACGTCGTGATCGGTATGGACTAGTTGGAATCACATGAAGTGGTTGGAATCACATGAGGTGATACTCAACTGTTAGATGAAATGGTTGAGTTTGGTCAATGATGAGGGACATACATGAGTGATTGCAGGAATAAACCAAGGAGTTTCCCTAAGGTTCATCTCTTTCCTACAACTACGAAAGATCATGTGCAAGGGATGCAAGATATATGTGATTCTGGCGTTGAAAAAAAAGGGCGTGGTGGAAGGACTAGAAAACCTTCTGGTAGTATGAGAATTTGCAAACGTATTCCCAGAGGAGTTATCATGGTTGTCGCCTGAGAGGGAATTGGAATTTACCATCGACCTAAAACCTAGAACCCAACCGATAGCAAGAACACCTTATTAGATGTTGACCCCTAAGTTACAGGAGTTGAAAATGCAACTGAAGGAATTGTTGGATCTAGGACTTATACATCCAAGTGTGTCACCTTGGGGTGTACCTATTATTTTCATATGGAAGAAGGATGGGTCGTGGAGACTCTGCATTGACTACCATCACTTGAACAAGGAAACAATCAAGAACCAGTATTCATTGCCAAGAATAGACTATTTGTTTGACCAAATGAAGGGTGTGACGATGTTTTCGAAGATCGACTTGAGATCATGGCATCGCCAGTTACGGATCAAGGAGGAAGAAATTCCTAAGACTGCATTCAAGATGAGGTTTGGACATTACGAGTTTATTGTTTTACCATTTGGACTGACAAATTCCCTAGGGGTATTCATGAGCTTGATGAATGGGGTGTTCCGTGAATACTTGGACAAGTTTGTTCAAGTATTCATTGATGATATTTTGATATATTCTCGGACAATGGAAGAACATTACGAAAATTTGTGCTTGGTACTACAATGTCTACGAGAGAACAGATTATATGGGAAACTATCGAAATGCTCTTTTTATCAATTGAAGATTCATTATTTATGGCATGTCATCTTCGATGAAGGTATCGTTGTGGATCCAATGAAGGTAGAGGCTATTATGGAATTTCCTACGCCGATGAATGTCCTAGAAGTGCGTAGCTTCATGGGTTTAGTGGGATATTATCGACAGTTCATCGAGGGTTTTTTGAAGATAGCAAATCCGATTACGAAATTGCAAAAGAAGAACAAGAAGTTGGTGTGGACCAAGAAATGCATGGAAGCATTTCGAAGGCTCAAGGAGATGTTGACAACATCGTCGATACTAAAATTCCCTAAAATGGACGAGGACTTCTTGGTATGCACTGACACATCCAAGGAAGGCTTGGGAAGATTCTTGATGTAAGACAGTTGAGTGATCGCTTACATCTCGAGAAAGTTAAGAAATCATGAGGAGAACTACGTGATGCATGACTTGGAGTTATTATCCATTGTGTATTCCCTAAGAGTGTGGAGACACTACCTAATTGGATGGAAATTCGAAGTAAAAACGGACCATTGTGTTTTACAACACATTTTTACGCAAAGCAACTTGAATGCGCGACAAAGGCATTGGTTGGAACTGCTTAGCGAGTACGATTTTGAGATTACCTACATAAAAGGAACAATGAATAGAGTGGCTGATGTGTTGAGTCAGAGACCACACATATTTTTGGTGATATCTCTTCAGATGAATCTTCATGAAAAGATTCTAATGATACACCACGACAATTATTGGTATATGGAGGTTAAGGAAATTATCGGAAAAGACACCATGTTGGTACCAAAGTTTGAGGGATTTACTGTGGACAACAACGGATTAATGAGATATAATAACCGTATTTACATACTGCCCAACAATGAATTGAGAAGTTTGATCTTAAATGAATCTCATAGAGAAGTGTACATGGCTCATCCAGGAGTCACGAAGATGAGGGCAGACCTTAAAACCTTATTCTTCTAGAAAGGAATGGAGTACATATTCAACTACGTGGCAAGATGTCTAGAATGTCAACAAGTGAAGGCTAAACATAGACATCCGATAATATTACTACAGCCACATGTTATTCCAGAATCGAAATGGGAGGTCATTTCGATGGACTTCATTGTTGGATTGTCGCTGACGGCAAGGAGGCACGACTCGATTTTTGTGGTAGTTGAAACCTTGACAAAGAGTGCACATTGTATCCATGTGCGTACGATGTATCAGGTGCCAAACATAGCTAGAAGTTTTGTCAGCGAGATAGTGAGACTGCATGGCATGCCTAAGAGGATTATATCTGATTGAGGATCAGTGTTTACAAGATGATTTTGGACTAGTTTCCAAGAGGCCTTGGGAACCCAACTTAACTTTAGTATCACATATGACCAGAGACCGACATGCAGACATAAAGAATGAACCGAATCTTGGAGGATATGTTGTGTATGTATGTGATGGACCAACAAAAGCATTGGGGAGAGTTCTTGCCACTGGTAGAGTTTTCATACAACAACATCTATCAAAGCACCATTAAGATGGTGCCATTCAAGTTTCTTTATGGGCGATTGTGTTATACGCCTTTGAGTTGGGATCGACTTGAGGATAGGGTCCTGGTAGGACCAGAAGCGATCCAAGAGATGGAATAAAAAATGCAAATGATAAGACAAAGTATTAAGGAAGCGTAGGATCGATAGAAGATTTATGTCAATGCACATCGCGTGGACCGTAGTTATGAAGTTGGTGATCGAGTATTCTTGCGGGTGAAACTGCACAAGAGTTCGATCAAGTTTGGAAGGGGTGCTAAACTCTCTGCTAGGTTCGTGGGACCTTTCGAGCTCGTGGAAAGGAAGGGGCTCGTCACCTATCGACTATCCTTGCCTGATTCTTTGAGGCTTATGCACGATGTTTTTCATGTATCTGTTATGAGACATTATGTTAGTGATCCTACACATGTGATTGACATGAGTTCGTTGCAGGTATCAGAGGAGGGTGCACTCAGGACAGATCCAATCTGCATTCTGAACCATTTCATTTGACAGCTACGGCGTTGAATAGTCGATCAGGTCAAGTTCCAGTGGGACAATTATAGTCCACACTCGACTACCTGGGAGGACACATATGATATGCGCCAGTAATTTCCATTTTTGTTTGATAGCTAGACATTTAGATATTGTCAGATACCTTATTTTTTCACTTGTATACTGTGAAACTTAGGGATGAAGTTTAAAACAAGAGAGGGTATATGTAACATCTCTCTCTTTTTTTTTAACTGAAACGGGTATGTTTTATTTATTGAGAAAGAGATTGGACATGTGCTATGGCAGCCTACATTACAAAGCCTCTGTTTCTGTTTCTTTTACTATTACGAAGCGCAGATTACTCATGAGTTACAAGGATGGAATGAACTTTCATCATTTAGGAGAAGCTGCCCTTTCCCAAGAGTGCATCCTTTGTTCGCCAATAGATCTGCTTCACTGTTTGAGTTTCTAAGGATGTGGAAGAATTTGTAGGAGTCAAAGTCGAGCAGGATTCTCTTTAATCTGTTCAGAGTTTTGTTGAGGCTTGCATTGGTGAACAGTTTATCCGTGTTTAAATTTTTTATTAGAATCTCTGAGTCTCCAATAGCTTGGAATTCTTTGTATCCTCTGTCTCTGGCTATTTGGCAAGCTTTGAGCAGGGCTTGGATCTCTGCTTGATTGTTGGTTTTCTGCCCGATGCCCCAACAAAAACTGTCCCTTCTTGAACCATCCAAAGCATAGATGACTCCTCCTGCTCCTGCTGTCCCAGGATTACCTTTGGAGGCTCCGTCGAAGAAGATCGTGGTAATTTTTTGTTTTCTCCACCATTCTTGGATGGTAGCTTCGGAGTCTCTTTTTCTCCATGCCGGGTTCATTGTTTGAGGGGTTGATAACTGCTTCCGAGGGTGGGGAGAAAGGGGCCCCAACCACCTCTCTTCTTCAGGGAGCAGCAAAGCACAATCTGAAGAATACTGATGTTGAGCTGCTTCTAGAAGGAGGGCTTTAGCCTTTGCCGCTGTCAAAAATGGGGCTTGCTGCTTTTCATTGAAAATCAGGTCATTCCGGGTCAGCCAAATCTGCCAGCAAACATATTTGGGGATGGCATTCCAGACTTTCCTCCAAAATGATTTGCTGGGGATTTTTTTTGGATAGCATTGAATCCAAGCATCAAATAGGTCTGCTACAGAATGAAAATGAGGGACTGAGGTTTTTAAATCGTGAAGAATGAGACTCCAAACTTCTTTGGAAAAGTTGCAGTCCATGAAGAGATGCTTATTTGTTTCTGAGGTGCTTTTGCATAGCTCACATCTATGCGGCCCAGCTATGCTTTTTTTTTCCATATTGTCTCACATTAATAACTTGTTGTGAACCAGAGTCCAAAAGAAGAAATTTACCTTGGGTAATGCTAGCGGATCCCAAACTTTCCTCCAGAATTCTGAGGGTTTGCTGCTATTCCTGATTGGCTGAAGAGCGTTGCAGGCTTCTGCTATTGTGTAGCTTCCAGATTTCCCCCACCCCCAGCTATCTTTCATTTTCCTGTTCACTAGGGCCGCTTCTTCCAACAACTCTTCTAAAATGCATTTTTGCTGATTTAAGCACTCTGGAACTCCAAAGAAGTCCCACCCTTTCCAATCATCATGACTGTCCCAATTGGATAATTCATAGACGCTATTTACCCCTGCACGTTCCAGCCAGTCTTTCAAATCTGCGATTTCATCATTGTCTTCGAGGGGTTCTTGGTCCATTATGCGATCGTGCCACAGATTTGTGTGCTTTCCGTTGCCTGGGATCCTGTACGCCTTTCCCTTGAAGAAATTTAAACTTTTAATGCATAATCGCCATACCTGCGTGCTCTGGCGTGTTTGGCTTTCTTGCAGATCTCTGAGCGGGACTTTAGGGGCATACTTCGACTTCAACAAATCGCTGACAGGATGCTTGGGATTTTTGAAGAGTTTCCACATGATTTTGCCTCCCAACGCCTGGTTTACTAAAGCTGGATCCCGAATTTGCAATCCTCCCTCTGAAGAAGAGCGTTTGATCGTGTCCCATTTAACCAGGTGGAATTTATGATGATTCCCTTTCCACCCCTGCCAAAGGAAATCGCGGAGCAACTTGGAGATTTGTTATGTCACACTTTTTGGGGCGAGAAGGAAGGCTGCTTGATAAATTGGGAGCACAGATAACACCGCCTTGATCAGGATGACCTTACCTCCTTTGGTGAGCCAATGGCCTCCCCATGCAAAGATTTTTGTTTTTATTTTGCTAATAATTTATGTCCACAACGACCTCTTATTGCAACAATTAGTGATGGGAAGGACGAGGTAGTTAATCTTATCCCAGTGGGCATGGCCAATGAAACCAAGGGCGTTGGAGATACCTGTAAGCTCTTGCTGGCCAATGTTCCAGCCATAAATTGCACTTTTTCTTTCATTGATTGAGGCACCAGAGGCCCTGCAATAGCAATTTAGGACTGAGTCAAATTCCTTGGCTATTCTAACAGAAGCGCCTCCCAAGAGGAGGGAGTCATCGGCAAACAAAGCGTGATTCTGGGCTGGAGATGAAGAGGAAGGTTTTAGTCCAGGTAGGGAGCCTGTGAATTTTTCGGCAATTAACTTTCTGCTAAGAGAATCCGCCATCAGGATGTACAGGAAAGGAGAGAGCGGGCATCCTTGCTTGAGGCCTCTCTGGGCTTGAAAAAAAGGGGTAGGGCGACCATTTACGAGAGGGGAAATCCAGGGGTTGTCAGTGCAAGCTGAGATGAGATTGACGAAATGGGAGGAGAAACCAAAGGAATGTAGAACTTTGTAGAGGAAGGCTCGATTGACTCGATCAAAAGCATTGGCCATGTCGAGTTTTATTAGCATGCCTTTTTCTTTTCTCTGCTTGCTTGAGTGAATTATCTCTTGAACTTGGATGACATTATCCAAAATGTGTCTGCCTTCTACAAAGCCACCTTGATTGCTGGAAATAAACCTGTTGAGCAATGGCTTGATCCTGTTAGCTAGGAGCTTTGCCAGAATTTTGTAGGAGGCATTGCACAGCGATATAGGCCTGAATCTGGCGAAGGTTTCAGGATTGGTTTCTTTAGGGATAAGGGCGAGATAGGTGGAATTAGTTCCTCCTCCTACTTTGGCTTTTTTCATGAATCCTTTTACCATCTTTAAAAGGTCAGCTTTGATGATGTCCCAGCAGGTTTTGTAGAAGTGAATTGGGAATCCATCAGGCCCAGGGGCCTTGTCCGATTCCATGGACCATATGACTTTTATGATTTCTTCTTTAGTGATGGGCTTAGTGAGAATGTCATTGCCTCCAGGGCTGATCAGGAGAGGGATGTTAGAGAGGAGATCAGCAGTATCTTCCTTGTTGGGTTGAGAGTCTGCAGTGTAGAGATGTTTGTAGTGTCTTTCAGCTGCCTCTTTTATCTGGCTGAACCCTTTGCAGATCTGCCCCTCTGCTGTTGTAATTTCAGAGATGTGATTTCTTGAGAGTCTTGCTCTATATTGGCGATGGAAGAAGGAGGTGTTGCGATCGCCTGCCTTCAACCACAGACTTCTGGACTTGATTCTCCAGTACTCTTCTTCCATTCGGAAAGCTCGGAAAGTGGAGCATTGTGTTTTTACTTCTTCATTGAGCAGCGTTGGAGTGATATCTCTGATTTCCATTTCGGCTTGCAGCACCTCTAAAGACTGAACATTTTCTTTTCTTTGACTGGTTGGGTTTGGAGTTGGATTCTTTATCCAACTCTTCAGGGCTTGCTTTGTGGCTTTGAGCATTTGTTCCCATACATAGTTGGAGGACCCTGAGAAGGATTTGCCCCATGCTGCTTTCACTGTGTCAGTGAATCCATCCCTTTCAATCCAAAGAGGGTTGAATCGGAAAGGGATTGGACCAAGATCTTCTTCATCTTCCAGAATGAGCTGAACTGGTTTGTGATCAGAGGTCAATTTCGGTAAAATTTTGGTGATGATTATTTTCTTGTTCATCATCAGAGTGTCTTGGACAAGAAATCTGTCCAAACGGGCTGATATATGTTCCTCTCCCACTCTGTTGTTGGACCATGTGTAGAGCCCTTTGACTGGGCTGAAGTCAAGAAGATCCCATTGTTGTATGAGGTCTTCAACCATGGGGAGCATGGTGTCTCTGCTATCGATTCCTCCCCTTTTTTCTTTGGATTTTAAGACAATGTTTAAATCCCCAACAAGAATGATATTACTAGGGGAGTGATGCTCTAAGAATTTAATAAGGGTGCTCCAGCAATCCCTCTTTTCAGAATACAGGACAGGTACATAAAGATTAAAGAGGGATATGGTCATCTTACTTGAACAGTGCGTTAGCTCCGTAAAGATCCAGTGCTGAGTTTCGTGGGATTTGGTCAGCTGAAAGAGCTCTTTTGTCCATAGAGTTGCAAGCCCTCCGGATGAGCCTCTTGAGCTGACTGCTATTCCTGCGCTTTTCTTCCACTTCTTTTTGCTGATGTCTAGGAGGGATTTCCCTTCTATCTTAGTCTCTTGGATCATGAGAATGTCTGAGGGTTCTATTTTGAGCAAGTCCTTAACCGCTTCTGCTTTCATAGGGTTACCCAAACCTCTGCAATTCCAAGAGACGAGACGCATTATTTACCAAGAGTGGGGTGGGAGCCTCCCTTGGGGGGCCTATTTCTGGAGTTTCTCCCAATTGACATCTCAATTGTGGGCTGGCTTCCTTGGGTTTTGAGCCTTTCCGCCTCCTCTTCCCTTGCTTCTCTGCGGGATTTCCTGCCGACTTTTCTTGTGGGTTTCTCATAATTTTCCTCCTCCGAGGAGTCGGAGCTTTCAGCTGGTTTTTTCCTTGTAACATCTGTGTATGAGGGATTGGAAGGGCATCCTTGGGGGGCTTCCAGGTGAGCCATTTCCTCATTTTCTTTGCTAGAGTTAGGAGGTGCACTTTGATCCAAGATTTCAGGAGTTGTTGTGGTTGGCTTGATCTGTCTGGATTCTTTATTATTTGAGCTCTTTTCTTGGGTGGGATTGGAGCTGCTTGGTACCTCTTTCGACATGCCTTTTCCTTTGCTTTTGTTTTATTGTTGGTTTTTTGAATTAGGGTCCATTGCTCTCCATTCTGGTTGTCTGACTGTTCTTCAACCTTTTTCTTGCAGTGCTTGGAGAAATGCCCGTAGGCATGGCAGTGCCTACATTTGAATGGGATCTATTCATAATCCAACTCTTGAACGTGCGTCCATCCTGCGACTGTTAGTTTAAGCATATGTAACATCTCTCTCTTGCGCACACATGTTGTGACTTATTCTTTGAGGACACTTGTGTGCAAGTGATCCGGTTCATTATATGATTGTTTTCTTTGCTTATGGATTATGATGATGAAATTGTGAATTATGATGTTATGTTATGTTATTTATGTATAGACATGTGCTATTGATTGGTTTCTCCTGAGTGTGCAGGACATTGACAGATTGGGGATGTCGATGGAATCGATGGACCTCCTTGGACTCCAGATCGATTTAGGGAGTGGACTATATATCATTTGAGTATTTTTGTTTATGCATATGTGACCTATGATCGGGTATATTATGATGTTGTTTATGGATCGTTGACATGTTTCGTTGATGGATGCAGGCTAGTGACTGCTTGCTAATCAGACTCGCATTAGGAGGTGTGGCAGAAACCCTGCCATAGCCTACTTGAACTCCCATCGTGGCTCGAATTGTAGGTTAACAATTACCTAGTTTGAGAGATCCACGATGTTGTGAGGGCAGACTAAGACATTCACTCACGAAGATTTTAGGGGCGCACAATAAGGAAAGGTCTTTATTCCTTAGAGGCCCTTAGTCTCCCACAAGGTCGCCTGATGGAGTATTGACTCCAAGGGTTGGACGTCTACCAAAATCAATCAAAATGAGAGTGGCAACCTTGGAGCGCATAATGTGTCTTGAAGGGCACATCGCATAAATGAAACGTGAATAAAGACGAGTGGCACCCTTGGAGCATGTAGTGCATCTTGAAGGGAACATCATTATTTTTAACATTGGTGAGTCAATGAACCTAGGTTCCTAGAAAAATATATTTTATTTTGATGTGGTCAGCCCAAAATAAATGTTGTATGAGTAAAGTTTATTAATTATAAAATATTTCCCTTAAAAATTTCTAAGACTAGTTGAAATTAAATCCTAGGTCTTAATAGGGTATGAGGACTAAAAATTAATTAATCAATTCATAAAAGGGGGATGAAGAAAAATAAAATTAATAATTTAAAGGAGAAATAATTTATCTAAGAATTGATTATTGTTTATGTGCAAATACATGCTAATTTGGAACTTAAACAAAACGGGGAAATTAAATGCAAAAAGGAAAGTGGAACATAAGAAGGAATCTAGTCTAGATAACTTTCCTAAATAAAACTCAACTAAGATTTAAGAAAGACGTCATCCATTAAAGGAAATTGAGGGAATAAAAGGACAACAAGGAGCATTTTTAGGAACGCTTTTTGGTGGGTGAGAGAAATTAGCTAATTAATTTAATTAATTAATTGAATTTCTGGTGCAGCTAAGGGATCGGGTGACAAGTTTACGGGGGAGAGTATTTCCTAATATTTTTTTAATAAAAATAATTTAACGTGCATTTAAAAAGTGTCACTAAGAAGAAATCTATAAAAGTAATGGAAAAGAAGAGAAATGGATCACGACTGGTACGCATAAGGTTATGCTATCGGATTTCTCTTAACTGATTTTTCTTGTGGGAGTTGGGATACCTAGCTCGAATAGAGAGTGTGGTGACAGGCATAATTGACACATCGTCAACCGGAAGGTCAAATCCGGACCGGGGGTTGTCTAAATAACTCAAGTCGTTGGGAATGAAATGACCCGATGGGTTTAATGGCTCTGTTGGCCAACTAAAGTCCTAAACATAATAAAATAAATGAAACTAATCTAAAAGCTATGCTACTAAGAATATAAGTTTACTAATTACAAGTGTTCAAATAGAAACATGAATATGTGCATATGATTATAAACAGTCTATATACAACTTGCAAGATTTCCTTGACATCTTGCAAAATGAATGTTCTTAAAAGTGTTTCTAAAATAGATAAAGAAAACACATACATTTTTTGTTTTATTTTTGAATGTTTAAAGGTCTAAAACTAATGAATACTACACAAACATAATTGAAATAACAATACATGAACAATCAAAGCTAATTCATGCTATCCTTATTTCAGTAATAAATAATTTAACTAAATAACAAACTAACTAACCTGTAACTAATCGATTAAACTGAGTTTATCTTCCCCTGTAAATTGAACTCCTAACTGTCCTGCATGTGAGGGAAACCTGTGACAGAACAATACTAGTACTCCCAGAATAAATCCAAAGAAGCGTTTGATGTATTGGAGTGAGAATATAACAACAGGATGATAACTGTAAAAGATCTGGTGATCTTATGATAATAAATGACTTAGAATGAAAGGAAACTCAATTCAAAGTATTAATATAATCCATCATTTAATAATTAGAATAAATCGATAATAATCAAATGGAAAATTGATCACAGATATTAAATGAAATAACAAATTATAGACAACATATTAAATACTTAACAATTATGAAACACCATATGATGACATGGCTAAAGCTGCATCAAACATAATAATATTTCATAAGATCGAGGCAATAAAAAAAAGCATAATGGAATAAGCATCACACAGGTCTAAAGCCAATGGTGAATAGCTTCTCCATATCAGTTCTCAAAATCACATGTCCATAATGTATCCCAGCAAAAGTTGACCTTTACTACTAACAACAATCACTATTTAAACTAGTCTTGGATTAACAAACTCTTATCATGCAAGATAGAGTGTAATCCCTAAAAAATTGATTGTTGTACAAAAATAGTACAACAGGAAACTATTCCTGTAGGAGTTTGTTTATCAAAAATTATTACATAATGACAAAGTTTTATCAAACAAAAAGGAAACTACTAAACTATACAGTGCATAATCCAAGATGGCTTCTCCTTGTGAATAGCACCATAATTATTATTTTCCTGTAGATGACAAAACAAAATTGATATTTAGAAAATAATAAAAACTAATATTTACAAAATATAAGCTACAGGATTATGTAGCTAATCTAAAATGGCAAAAAATAAAAACAAAAATAAAATCTATCTATTTTATTTTTAAAACAGAATCAAATAACAAACAAAACAACTATTTACTATTTCAGCAATTTGCCAAAAAGGTATCTAATAAATCCGAATTTATAATAGTGAAATTTGTTGAGTTTTTTTAAATGATCATATTATTAGACCGATCAATTCTATTGTTTGTAAAATTTTAGTTTGAATTACTCTATTCCTTATGCCTTCAATTTTTACTAACCATTGATTTGTTAATGAAACCATGATTCGGTTCAACAATAGGAGCAGGAGAAACCCTCTCCTTTAATACATGTATTACCTCTAACGATTTTCTGGGTATGAAATTATATCGAGGCTTTTTGCCCGAAGGGTTTTGCATGGGAACAAAGTTTGGTTCAGTGGACACATGGTATTCATGTGGATCATCACACAGGTCTTTGATAGCAGGGTTTAGCCTCTTTCCGTGATAGAACCCAGTCATTTTCTATAGATCTTCAAATCCACAGAGAGGAAAGGGGAAAATAGATAAAACTCAGACAAAATAGATTTTCTAAAAAAATACTATCCAGAAAACGAAACATACCTATGAAATAGATTTTTTTTTTTTAAGAATCTTCCCACGTGGAAGGTAAATGCCCCCATTTCCGAAATGGGTTTTAAACGGTGTGGCCAAATTCGTAACCGCTCACTCAAAAATCCTCCCGCAAAAACATGTCTTTGTTACACACTTACGGATTTGAACTCTGCCATGTAATCACAAATGTGTAAAAAATCAGGGCTGTTCGGATTTGCACTACTACAAAAGCCATGGGTGTTATCACACAGAAACAGTAGATACCATGAGAGGGAGGCTTCGTCTTCTAATAGAAAAATTATAAGGAGAGGTTTGTGAAAACCGAAACGACCCGATACCTACGAACTTGGGAGGCTGTCATGTTTGATCATTTAAGTTTAGAGTGACAGAAAACCAGAGGACAGGCAGGCTCATGAACCATTATGCACAATGAGGATTAAACCCCAACCATTATCTACTCTCTATTCGAGTAATGAATGAAAACCTTAAATGTACAGGACAACTGGATGATGTGTAATTGTGAGTACATTAGTCCATGTACCAGGCGATATGAAAGCGATATGAATGTTAAGAGCATGAAGCATGTTTCAAATGTTAATCCAAGGTTCAACACGATTAGGGATATCAAATATTAAAATCATACAATAAACCATAGATAATCCCATAATGCATAAAATTGTGGCAATGGATTAATCAATAAGCTCATAACCCTTAAAACTTATAAACATATAGGTACCCTTAAGGTGTAATCTCCTTAGCAAAAGAAAGGAAGAAAACACAAACTGCAGAATGATTACCCAAGCCAAGTTTTGTTTCAATTTCATGCTTGAAATCATGAAATTTAAACAAAGCAAAAGAAAATTTAAATGAAGAACTCATATAATAAGTTAGCCCAATAAATCTCCTTGAAGCCAAAAGAATAAAACGTTTGAAAATGTAAGGAGGAGGCAGCTACAAAAAATTTGTATCCCTTTGTGACGACTTTTAAATATGATAAAATTTGACAAAATTGGTGGCTGCCAACAGAGTGGAAGCTCGACCTTGCGAGGCGAGCTGGGAGCTAGCTTATCTATGGTTGTGTGTGTGGCCCCTTTGTGGCTTGGGAGGCTCAGGGGGAAGAAGAGTACCCATAGCGTTGGTTGGGAGGTACCAGTGAGGTCTCAGCGATTAGCAATCGAGAGCAAGGAGGATCGCCAGAAGCCGAAGATCATCAACAAGTCCATTTGCCAGTTACGGTACACATGTTAAAATTTGCATTTGAAAGTAGTTAAAAATTTGTATGTGGACTCATCGTTGATGGAAATTGTAATGGTTTCCCAAAGCTGGATGTGTGTGAACTTATTTTTGTTGATCTGATAATGAAGAGGCCCGTGTTTTATTTTTTCCCTTCAATATCGTTGTGTCCTACTTATACTCTCTGTGCTTGGGTGTTTTACCTCTTTCTTGTTTAGCTTGTAAACCTCAAGTCTATCTTTGCGCTTTGTTTTTTGTGTGTCTTTGTGCTTGAGTGTTATTCTCTCTGTGTTTTTCTCCATGCACAAAAAATTTGGCAGTCTCTCTAAGCGCATTTCTCCCTTCCCAACTAATTCCCTGGGGCATAAACTCTCTGGGATTTGCATTGTATTCTCTGCCTTCTTAGATGGAATTTAACCCAGCCTTATTAGAAAAAATTTCCCAGCATTGGAGCATGTTGCCTCTGCAATTTTTATTGTATTCTCTGCTTTTCTTGGATGGAATTTAACCCTGCCTTATTAGAAAAAATCGCCCATCATTGGAGCATGCTGCCTCTGTGATTTTGCATTGTATTCTCTTATTTTCTTGGATGAAGTTAAACCTTGTGTTTTGGACAGAAATTTGCCCAACATTTGATCTCGTACCCATCTTTCTTTCATTTTCCTTCTCAGAAATTCGTGCTACCCACCCAACGAATTTATGGGCATGACTCTCAACGACTTGCACTCCTACCTCAGCGATTCCCTTGATTTTCCTTAGCTGCAATTTACCTCAGTGTTTTGTTTTTGGAGGTTCCCTGCTCTTTCCTATGTGTGAAAGAGAGAGATACCTGGCATTTTTTTTTTTAATTTTGTTCATACTCTGCAAAAAAAAAATCGTAAATGCCCTGCATTGAGCAATGGGAAGTCAAGCATTTTTATTTCTTCCATTTGTTTATTTACCCTCTCTGCAACTTTATTTTTCACCTTTTGACTGTGATTTGCACTCCTTCTAGGAAGTAATCAAGACTCTATAAAAATTTGTTTTTCCTCAACAAATTGATAGTTTATTTTACCTCTGCGAATTGATGGATTATTTTACCTCTGCAATTTGGCAGATTGTCCCTCTGCGAATTGACGATTTTCCCCAACGAAATACCCTCCTACCTCATCCCTTCCTTAATTTACACTTTGCCTTGTATATCATACACTTAGGCGTATAACACTCTGCGTTTGGCGCTCTTGTCTCGGCGCTTGGCGCACGGGCTTGTTTGTGCTTGTGCCTTGGCGATTGACCCAGGGCCTTTTACCTTTTTCCGACTAGTTACTTAACCTCTCAACTGGTGGGTTATTCAAAGCAAGCCTTATCCCAGGTCTAAGTGTCTCCACCAAATCAAACCAGTTTTATTTTATTATTTTTAAATGTAAGGTGATAAAGAATTTTAGTAGAAATGAAAACACCTTGTTGATTTAAGATTTTGTGAATTTAAATGAATCTAAGTAGAATTAAAATACCTCTCCCAATTTATAAATTAGACATTTGCAGAGACAAGAATAAATAGAATACATAAAAAGATAAAATCCTTGTGTTAAAATCTTAATTGTCTTTATATGTCTATCTATTTGATTTTATCGTAGACCAATATGTGCACAATTATGTAAAGCACCTTTCCCTTCCTTATAAAAATATTTAGGGTTGTTGAAATGGTTTAATCAAATTCTTACTATACCATTGTGTTATTGTTAAATGTCATTTGGCTCCCCCTTATAATTATTTATATATTTTCTTCATGAAGTTTAGTTCTTTTAAAAGAGACCTGAACATTTTTCTTAAGTTCAATGTACACTTGAGTTTGGTTAGGTTATAATGGATTGATTAAGCAAAGCACTTGAGTTTCTTGTGCCTTATAAAAATGTGGATGTCGGATTGATGGTGTTGATGCTAGACCCTAGACTCCTCGCGCACAGCGAAACCTTGAGATAAATACTGATATTAGAGACTTTAGACTACTTGCGCGTAATGAATTTATGATGTGGTGAATGATCGTTAGTCCTTGGATATGTTGCGCAATGAATTAATTGATGATGCTCTTGCGCTTCAACTCAAGGCGATGTATAATTTTTGTATGTGATTAGATTTCCTTACGCAACAAATGAGTACATTCGTTTACCTTGTACCTTCTCTTATGTTGTCATATGATGGATCAACAACCTTTACTTGTGTCATTAAATGTATTAATGAAAGAGGGATTAACAACTTTTAATTGCGCCATTAAACTTATTAATGATAGCTATAGATTTTAGACTTCTTACGCAATTGAATTTTATGCAGTAAATGATGGTTTTAGATTTTGGGCTTCTTGCGCAATTGGATTTTTGGTTTAGATATTAGACTTATTGTGCTTATGGATTTTATATCATGTATGATGGTTTAGATCTCAGACTTCTTGCACAATATAAATTATAGTTATAGATATTAGTCTTCTAGCACGTAAAGAAAATTATTATGATGGATGGATGCATTTGTGACTGGGCCCTGCACCTCGAAAATAACGGATAGATGCTTGCACCTTGGATGTAATATGGTCTATTATGTGTTGTGTGAATGATTAATCGGTGCCTTGATTAAATGATGTTTGGGATTGATGGATTGATGTGATCAATGATCATAGACTCTGTTGATTTAGCTAGTTTCTTGGATTGATTGTGTTGGTGGGATGTAGACACCTCCTTGTTCCTTGGAACAATCAACAACCTTGAGACCTTAAATGCTTAAAATCAATTGGAACCTCGGCTTGAGCATTGCTTATGTGTCCTAGGGGTCCTAACCTTGCAGGGTAGGTTGGTGGGGTAGTATATTATGTGATTCTTGTAATTATTTTATGATCCTTACGATTCAATATGATATGTTATGTTATTTTGGTGTTATCTGATGATTATCCTTATGATATACATTGAGTGTTTAAGGTGTTGGATTACTGAGGGGGGGTGAATCATTAATAGCGTAATTATAATCATTTTTCTTCAAATGTTATATCAATGTAGAATTATAATCCAATAATGAGCA
>ML782724.1:854476-880294 GCA_009831015.1 Picea engelmannii
AGTTAGATGTAAAAACAACTTTTCTCCATGGGGATTTGGAGGAAGAGATTTATATGCAGCAGCCACAGGGGTATGAGGTCAAAGGGAAGGAGAATTTGGTATGCAGGTTGAAGAAGAGCTTATATGGCCTAAATCAAGCTCCAGGGTAGTGGTATTTGAAGTTTGACAGGTTTATCACAAAACAGGGTTATAGTAGATGTCATTTTGATCACTGTTTTTATTTTAAAAAGCTAGAAAATGGAAGTTTTATTATCTTGCTATTGTATGTAGATGACATGCTTGTTGCAGGGTCTAATATGCAGGATATAAATGTGCTCAAGAATAAATTAGTCAATTCATTTGCGATGAAGGATTTGGGTGCTGCAAAGAAAATCCTTGGTATGAGAATAACAAGAGACAGGAAAAATCGCAAACTAACATTATCTCAAGGTGAGTACATAGAGGAGGTGTTGGAGAGGTTTAGAATACAGAATGCAAAACCAGTTAGTACACCTTTGGCTAGCCATTTCAAATTAACTAAGGAAATGTGTCCCAAGACACAGGAGGAGATAGAATACATGTCCAGGGTCCCATATTCATCAGCAGTTGGCAGCTTGATGTATGCAATGGTTTGCACAAGACCAAATATTGCACATGCAGTGGGAGTTGTGAGCATATATATGAACAATCTAGGTAAATAACATTTGGAGGAAGTAAAGTGGATTCTCAGATACTTGAGAGGTACTGCTAATCATGCATTATGTTTTGGAGGTTCAGAAACTGTTCTACAATGATATGTTGATTCAGATATGGCAGGTGATAAAGATAGCAGGAGTACCACAGGGTATGTGTTTACTATAGGTGGAACAGTAGTAAGTTGGATTTCAAAACTGCAAAAGGTTGTTGCACTTTCAACAATAGAGGCATAGTATGTTGTTGCTACAGAGGCTAGTAAAGAGATGATTTGGTTATAGAGGTTTATGGAGGAATTGGGAAAGAAGCAACAGAATAGCAGGTTGTACTATGACAGTGAGAGTGCCATTCATCTTGCAAAGAACTCAGTCTTCCATTCGATGACTAAGCATATATAGTTGAGGTACCACTTCATACGATCCACCTTGGAAGATGGACATTTGAAGTTGGAAAAGATACACACTAGCCAGAATCATGCAGACATGTTAACAAAGGGAGTAACCAGGGAGAAACTGAGTTCTTGCTCAGTTTCAGTTGGTCTTCAAGAATGAATATGAAGATGAGAAATTTTCTAGGTCCAAGAAGGTTCAGAGTCCATCATATACAACAGCAGTGGAGTTGTTGAGATGAGTCTCCAAGTGGAAGATTGTTGATTGTGGAGCTTGATTATCTTCTTGATTCATAGGTATTTTTTCTTTCAGTCATGTTTATACCCCATGAAGTATTTTCACCCCAGAAGTATGTACACTCTTCCACGCAGGGGAGTGCAGAGGGGGGGTACCCCCTCTGCGAGGTCTGGGGGAAAGCGGGGGTTCGAGGGCGAAGCCCCCGAAGGAAAAATTGCCTTGTAAATGTATATTGTAATTTCATTGTAAATCTGGACTGTTCATTATAAGGTCGCAGATATAACGATAGAGATTATGTTAGGGTTTTTTTCCCTAGAAGGAAACCCTCTTTTATGAATGAAATGTATTGCAGCTATGGTTGATGGCGAATATTGTATTCTGAGATAGGAGACTGTGAGAGAAAGAAGAGGAAGTTACAGTGGGTTTTTTGTAGGTTGTATCCCTTCATATGATGTATAATAATAAAGGAAGGACCTGGCAATTTCTCTGGTGGACGTAGCCCACACTGGGTGAACCACGTAAATCTGTGGCTCTATTGTATTGTGTATCTTCTATGTTTATTTCTGCATTTGTTTTATTTTATTGCTCCACGATCCTATTTTTCTAACAAGATTCTCATTCAACCCGACATGGATGGGAGAACGAGAAAATGGATTGCTAAAATCCTTGAATTTGACTTGGAGATAAGACCCACTAAGTTGGTTAAGGGTCAAGGTTTATCCAAGTTGTTGGTTGAAACTAATTGCAAATCCTTGGGGGTAGATTTCATCAATGCCTGCTCAGAAAGTTAGCAGGGTGAATTGTCTGATACGATTTCTCAAGCCTACCCTCCATTACCATAATGTTCTTGGTAAAGGGACATCATTTCCTTTCTACAGAAGTTACGGCCCCCAGATGGCATGGGAAAAAGAAAGGCAAGAGCTCTTAAGCTCAAAGAAATTAGATATTGCCTTATTGATCAATTTTTGTATTGGAAAGATCCCCTAGGTGTATTGTTAAGATGCCTAGACCCACAAGAAGCCCAAAAAATTATGTTTGATTTTCATGACAGCCTATGTGGGGGACATCACTTCTCGAGGGCCACAGCCTATAATATTCTCAAGGATGGGTATTTTTGGCCTACACTTTTTACCGATGTCTGTGCAAAAATTAGGGCTTGTGTCAAGTGCCAGAAATTCTCTGGGAAGAAACAACTCAAGTCTTTTCCATTGAAGTCTATGGTAGCTTTAGGAACCTTTTAGTAATGGGGCCTAGATTTTATTGGCGAAATTCATCCTTCTTCAAGTGAACAACACATGTGGATCTTGACAGTCACTGATTACTTTACCAAATGGATAGAAGCCATCCCCACAAGGTGTGCTTCTCACAAGGTAATCATTGGTTTTCTCGAGGATATTATAGAAAGGTTTGGTTGTCCGAAAAGAATTGTTACTGATAATGCCACATCCTTTAAGGCCAAACCATTGATTCAATTATGTGATTAGTTTGGGATTGCATTGATTCACTCAACTCCTTACTACCCCCAAGGAATTGGACTGGCAGATTCCTCTAACAAGAGCCTTATAAAAATTATCAAAAGACTACTAGAGGAAAACAAGAGAGCATGGGATTCAAAGCTCAAGTTTTCTCTGTGGGCTAACAGAGTGACAACGAAGAGATCTCTTGGTGTCTCTCCTTTCCAGCTCGTGTATGGAATTGAGACTCTCTTTCCTTCTCAGCTCACCTTGCCAGTGGAAAAATTCTTCCAGGACTACCAAGGAGAACCTAATGACATGTTCAGGAGGATACTGAAGTTGGTAGAAGTGCATCAGACTAGGGAGAAGGTACTGAACAAAGCACATTAACATCAACAAAAGATAAAGTGGGCTTTTGACAGGAAAGTAAGAAAGGATGATTTCTAGCTAGGAGATCTAGTGCTAAAATGGGATGCACCCAAGCAAGACAAAGGCAAGCATGGTAAATTTTATGCCTTGTGGATAAACCCCTTCAGAATCTCTGAGATATTCCCTAATAATACTTGCAGGTTGTAGAATTTGGAGGGTAATGAATTTTTTGGTGGCCCTGTTAATGGGCACTTTCTAAAAAAAAAAATTGTTTGAAGCCGCAGTCAGCGTCCCACTATTGTAAATATCGTTCATGTTTTTATGTTTATTTTGTTTTAAATAGCTAGACTCCATAACCCAATACTAAGGCACCGGAACTACTTTTCTTGGCATCTTATAGGGAGCATGTCATCCCATGTGGAGACAAATGCTATCACATAAACCTGTCAGATTCTTGTGGGTTTGTGGTTTCTACCTAAGTCAGTAGTTTTTCCCTATCTCTCTCCTTTTTGCAGACCCAATCTTAGGTTCTTCTCTCAGCTTGTAGTTTTTCTTCTATTAGACTTCATCTGTTTGATCGACCTATTTTCCCTTGATTGGCTTGCCTGAGAAGCCTCGTCCCTAAGATTTCTTGTTGATCATCGCCCTCTCTACCTCTGTCACCGATTCTTTTGTTTTCCCGAGCCCTCAGCCAGTTGTGCAAGTATTTTTTTTCAACGACTGCCGCCATAAACATAAACACAGCACTTAGAGCGGTCAGTTATGGACTCATATCAAGTGAGCTAGCAAGTTCATTTTGGCGAAGGAATTTTCATGAGAAAGCTCAGAGATCGACGACGAATAATAAGTGCGGGAATCGGGAGTTTGTAACATTTTCAAAGTCATTTGTAAAGGACCCGAACCCTCGAAATCTGAAATCAACAGGAGTCGTTCGATCCAGTAGGACGTGTGGCACCAAATCCGAATCATGGAGAAGGTCATTTCGGGAAGGCTGAAGTGAGGGATGCACATATGAACCTAAGTCTCAAAATGTCGATATTCATCTGGGTCATCTGATTCAAAGGGGTGCATGGCTCCTGACCCAATAAATTGTGATTTCGTGACTCAGAGGTTTTAGCATGGAGCACAGCGTAGATTCGTGAAACACGAAGTCGCGAAGTGCCCAGGAGTTGGGCCCACGATCACAGCTTGTGGTTATATAGCAAGCAGGGCCATAAAGAAGGGTAAGTGCCTCTTGAGTGGTGGGTGGCTGAGGTTATCGAGTAAGCATCCTAGCCGTTAAATTCAAAGCATATCCGACCGTCGATCTGGATGGGATATTTCGTAGATTTGAGCATCGGGATATTTGGAATCAAGTGGAGTGAAGACTCTCGAAATGAGAAATCCCTAAATTTCGCATAGGAGCCCCAGATCGTGGCCCGAGGTCGCATGTAGCGATGGAGATAACATGCACACAGGTTGAAAGTGTTTGTATTGTTCACAAAGGAAGATTTGCGTGGTCTCGAGGCATTGGGGTTGACTTGAAGGAGTCGTGAACGTCTCCTAGAACATTCATGGGTGTCAGGTTTCATCCTGATCCTGATGAAAGTAGTTAATGGAAATGGGGGAGGTGGTTGGAACCTCGTTTCACCCCATAAATGGAAAGCATGGAAAAGATGGTTGTGGAGGCAGACTGTCAGCCTAGATTCCCCCTGTCAATGGATGCTCCTGCAAAGCCCATGTTGATCTGATCTTGCGTCTGACAGAAGAACACGAGTGTGGCCTGACAAAAGAAGACGCAGGTGCAAATATTTGATTGCTATAGCACGGTTACACTCCTAGTGGTAGCAATTTTTCCTAAGTATAAATACTCGGTTTTGATATTTTGTTAAGGTCGATGGTTGAACTAAGCTCCTGCATTGTAAAGTTTTTATGAAGCTCTGGTTCATTGGTTATGTAACTTGTTATGAGATTTCTTGTTTTATGAAAGTCAGCTTCTATTTCCATCTTACTTGCATCTGATACTGAATTTTCATGATCGAAGGATTCACATGGATTGTGGTGACTATGTTGTAATGAATTTTTTATTTCAATGTAGTTATAGCGTTTTCAGTTTCCTGGAACTTCGAATTCAAGAGGATCTTGTTTTCATATTTTTTCCTGCGTAAGCTACAGGAAGACCTAATGTCCAGAGTAGACCTTTACATATTCTCCTCGACTTCTTCCTCCTACTCACCATTACTACAACTTATTGGTTGAAGTTGATCAAGACTTCATTTGTTGTGCATATTGTACCAGTTTTCTGAGTTTAAACGATATTCTCTCGAGTCTACCCCATTTGACCTATTTAAATCCATTAACCGTGACATATAAACTGATGGGTACTAGGCTTACCTCTTCTGCAATCCAAAGGTGACTTATGGTGTTAACAGTATGGATACCCTATTTTTTTTAAAATAATTTCCTTACTGTCCTCTTCTGAGTTATGATTCCTCCAAAAATAATTGTCTCCTACAAATGTTTTTTCCTTGGCATTTTCCCTCAAAATCATATGTCGGAGTTCACCGTGAATTTTTCCTCCCACGACGAGTCTACTCAGTGAATATTCCTCATCCTCGTTGGTGATTTCCTGTGTGATTCCTCTTCTCCCAACAATGTACCTTCCTGCCATCAATCTCGTTGGCACCTTTCCGTCTTAACCTCCTGACAACGATGAAATGGGTGTTGCAATTCCCTGGGATTTGGATGTTGTTCAAGGATGGGATGGTCTCTGATTACACGATGTGCACGAATCACATTATGGCCAGTGCCTTTTTGCACTACCCTTACCCATGTTTTCACCCTTAAACTACCTTTGGGTAAATTTACCTTCTAAGCTAGATAACCCGTATTGGTTGCTGGTATCACACTTGTTGTGCCCACGATTGGTGGCTTCACAAATCCTTAATAAGGGTGTGAGGTCACTGCATTTCTAGAATTGGTGTTTCCTTGTAAGGATCTGCTCGCCTTTAAATTATAATTGAGTAAAAACCCTCTCTATACACCTACCTTTTGCTTACAGTTGATCTAGCCCTTGCCCTTGATGTAGTCAGTTTTCATTTAGGTTTTATTATTCTTAAAACTGGTAATAGTAACCTTCTTAAATTACTTATTTACATGAATTTAGCGTTCAATCGACGTTCTTTAAATTTCTTTGAAGTAATGCGTGTTAGATAGTAAATAGTAACAGTTTTTTTTATTCATAATTTAGTTGGAGTAAATTGAGAAGACGCGGGAAGATTTCAATTACTTTCTTAGTTCACAATGTGTTTAAAGGATGAATAATTAATTTATGTAAATCACTTCATGTTCCTTGAATCTTATCTTATAGACAACAACTAACGATTTATCATTAAGTCTTGTCTTATTGAGTTATTATGTCATTTTTTTAGCCGAATAAACTTCCCTAGGAATTTCTTATAATAGTGTTTTTACCTTAATGTTTTGTGCCAAGTGAGAATTGTATTGAACACATAATGTGCCTTGCGCATTTAGTATCCCCACAGAGTTGCACAAGTTGTGCAACTTCGAGACAGTTAGAAAAACGATGTTTTCATGTCCGCCCTTGCTTCACTACACAAGTCCCACACAAAAGCCTGACCTATCTCCTTACTTGTTTATAAAATGGTGTTACTTGCGCAAAGGAACTCTACTTATTTTTATGTGAATGGTTACCTCATCGGTAATAATAAGAGTAATTGCGCATTTGAGAAAATAAGTAGTACGTTAGGCACCATTGCCTTACCCCCCTTCTGCCCTTTAACTTTATCATCAAGGGACGAGTTTAGAGGCTCTTGGTAAAGTAGTTTTCATGTGCATGAGAAATTTTTTATGTTTCTAGATGATTAAATTGTTATGTTGAATTAAATGCGTAGATGAACATTACAGTGTTTTGTTTAGCGTCTGAGAAATTGTTTAGCAATTGCAATTCATAGTACATTATTACTCTGTATTAAGGAAATTATAAGGGGTGTTGTTGAGAAGTGCTCCATAATTTGATGAATAGTCTGATTGATTTTGTGTTTAGATCTCCTCTGCATCGTCTATTCGATGTATGTTCGTTATAGAACTGTCCATTGCGCCATTAATATTCATGATGTACTTGAATTTTTAACTATTACTAATGCGCCTTTAAATTGTAGTTGTATGTTGGATTTCATAACTAGTTTTCTATGGTGCCATTAATTATTGAGAATGCATGATTGATTAGAAATAGATTACCATGGCATCGTAAATAACATAGATGTATGATCAAATGAGCACTTGAATTCGGTGTGCCATGAATAATGGATAGTTTACTCTTGTGCATCGAATGTTTAAGGTTGAAGAATGATTAAGTTACTAGATTAATTGCGCACACCGAATAATGTCAATGTATGATTCCTAGGGGCTTAGACTAATTGTGCGCATTGTAATGATGTCAATTATGTTTAATTTAGTATTTAGATCGCGCGCGCACCTTGAGACAATGTTGATTATTGTTGATTTAATGGTTGATTAATCGCGCGCCTGGAAGTAAAGGAGAGGTCTTCTTTTGTGCCTAGAAAATAAAAAAAAGTAGAATGCATTGTGCCTTAACTTATGTCATTGTAAGGTTGATTTAGTAATTAAATTCTCTTGCGCCTTGGGATTTCTGTGATGTGTGGTTGGTTTTAGAACAATATTGTGTCGTTGATTATCATTAATGTTGTTTATTTAGCTAGTTGGTTTTGGACTTGATTTTGTTAGTGGGGCGTAGACATCTCCTTGTTCCTCAAAACAGTAGCCAGCCCTGAGACCTTAAATGGTTAAAATCAATTGGAACCTGGGCTTGAGAATTTCTTATTTGTCCTATAAGTCCTAACCTTGTAGGGTAGGTTGGGTGGGTAGTTCTTTATGTTATCTTTATGTGATGAGTTGATATGGCGTCGTCATTTATGATACTTGTTGATTTTGTGTCATTATCTAATTCAAGGATATGTTGATCATGCTTTGTCATTTATCTGTAGTGTAGAGTGTGTATCTTTTCATTTGTGATAATGCATTGATTAAGTCATGTTATTAATTTTTATGATGTGTCGTTATTAAATTACGGATGCAGTGTTTCCACCATTACTAAAAAAAATTATGACATGTCGCTCGCAATGACTTTATTTATGTTGTCGTATGTTTACGCGTTGTTATGAATTATGTGTTGACATAAATTCCCAATGCTTTAAAAAAAATATTCTACCTTCAGTGCTTTCCTAGTCATAACGGAGGGGTCGTTACAATATCAAGCAACTAATGCACATTTATTTTTGTAAACAATAGTTATTTTTTGGGTGTGTTGCATTGAGATCAAGCATTCAATTTTTCTTTAGCTCGTAATCATTATTTATTTTCAAGCAAAGTGTTTTTTTTAATTATTAAAGGAATTGATAAAACTACTCAAATTATTATTATGTAGATACTAATAATAAGTATGAGTACCTATATTGGGTTTACCAAGGTAGAATGAAAATATCAATGTAGATTGCACATACCTTTGGGTATATCAATAGCATGAGGGAATCGTAGAAATAAGGAACCACAGTGTTAGTTGAAGGTACAAGAATACCCTTTGTGGCTAAGTGAAGACTTCCATTGATTCCATCATTTGTCATTCATTTGTAAATTGATGAGTTGCTAGTCACCTCCCTAGAACAAGGCTAAGTGTAATATGTGCATACAATAGACAGTGGCACAATGACGTTGGAAAGTTACTAAAACATAGATTACTTTTGAGGAATCGACTTTAGGTTCCAGATATACTAATATGTATATAAATAAGTGATCAAATTATGTGGAACCAAGCCCAAGAGAGTCTCTTTGACCATATGTTAACTTAATCATGCACCTTGCCTATAGATCACAAATCCATCATCTAGAACTAACAAAATTTCCATGTCAATACCACAGGGAAATTGACTTCATGGACCCATAGTGAGAAATTGGGGCCAATTAGATTCATATCCCTCTTAGTGATCACCAAAACATGAGGAATTAGCATGAAAAATGTCAAGCAATTTATATACTTTTAAATTATATTACATTTATGTGAAGTGCAAACAACATATGTGAAAATTAGTTTATTAACAACTTATATTTCAAAATATATGCTACTTAAGAAGGATATTTCACTATCTAAGAAAAATGAAATTAAAATAAAACTAATAAAACACTACAGGAATATTTATAAATACTTGAAAATGTCATCTACTGAATCACAATTTAATCATATCATAGTCTTTCATTCATCAGAGAATTGAATGTTCATGTAATCATTACTCAAGAATTTTTCAATGAGAATTTATGCATGGATATCCCTGCATCTTTATAAATAGATACACTCATCAATCATGCTCATTAAAAAGATGTCATGGAATTTTGTTGTCACACAACAGAAATAATCAAAATTAAATGAAACAAGTGAGCATAAATAAAACTCTTCTAACAACAATAATAATGCATCACATACCACTGCTAGGGGACCCTTCCTGGTTTAGGCTACACTACAGGAATGTTGCAAAGCTAAATGAGAATCAGCATGAAATGTAAAGGTCAACACATGAATTGTAGAATCAACAGTTTGTATTAAAAACTCATAATCAAGTCTTTAGAGCATTGTTCTTCAACTTATACATAAAGGTAGAAATGGAACTTGAGATTTCTAAACCATCATTTATATAATGTTATACAATATCTTCTAGAAAAAATGTGAGTTACATTAGTGTCTCATAACCCACAAATTTCAAAATTAGTTACAACAGAAAATAAAAACAAAGAATTTCTTGGAGACAGAGGATCAGATTTGTCTTGATTACACCCAATTGAATTTGTCTTTCAAATCCTTAATAATTTTATGATAGAATGCATGAAATTATGAATGAAGGTTCGTAAAATTGGACAATATGCCCACAAAGTTATTGAAGAATCCTAACTCGAAATATTCATCATATGACTCATAGATTATGTCAACGAAAACTTTTGAACCTTCATGTCGAAGGCCCTATCATAGATAACACATAGAAATCGATTATGTGAAGTAGAAGCCCAACAAATAAAGGAATTGAGTGGTAGAATCAATCAGATAATTAATCATCAAAATATCTAGAGGCAGAAATTTATCCAACAAAAATTTAATTCAGCACTTCCACCCAAATTCAAAAGAGAAGACAACCCACAAGAAAATGAAAATCCTACCAAATCCAAGATCAAATGTTTTGAATGAAAATAATTTAGACATAAAACATAAGTTGCGAGAACATAAGGAAGAGGAAGAGCACCTCTGCATAGTTATGTAGAAGTTGCGAGAACATAAGTTGTATTAATCTCAATAAGTGTCAATTTTTCAAGAAAGAAATTCAAGACCTTGGGCACATCATATCTGAAGATGGAATAAAGGTTGACCCTAATAAAATCAAATCCATATCTAGTTCATTGACCCTAAAGAATGTATCCAAAGTAAGAAGCTTCTTGGTATTAGCAAGATATTATCTAAGGTTGATCAAGGGTTTCTCTAATATTGTGGGACCTTTGTGAAAATTACAGGGTAAAGGAACCAAGTTTCTATGGACAACCTTGCACAAGGAAATATTTTAGGAGCTTAAGCAACTTCTTATGTCTACATTGATATTGATGCTACCTAATTTTGATAAATATTTCCTAGTATGCATTGATGCCAATAGTGAGGGTATAGAGGGAGTGTTAATGCAGGAAGGAAGAGATGTGATATATGAATCTAGGAAGATGAAGGTTCACGAGAAGAATTATCCAACTCATGACCTAGAACCCTTATATATAGTGCTTGCTCTAATGGCATGGTAACATGATTTAATTGGAAATAAATTTGAATTATGATTGGATCATAAGAGATTGAGATATTTGCAAACACAACCTTAGTTGAATGTCAGACAGTGATTAGATTTTATGGGTGGCCATGACTATGAGTTACTACACATAAAAGGAAAATAAAATCAAGTGGAATATTCCTTAAGTCGAAGATGACATATAGGCACAATCTCTCAAGTTCAATCTGATTTGAGAACATTTATTGGGATGCAATCCAAGGATGACAAATGGTATCAAGAGGTGTGTCAATAATTGTTAAGAAAGTAAAGGTGGGGTGAAAAGGAATTTGGGAAATATAAATACTATCATCTAGTCGAAGATGGAACACTTCTATGGAGAAATGGAATATATATTCCTAACCAAACCAGGTTGAGGAGATTGGTATTCCATGAATCTCATGATAACATGTATTCAAGACACATAGTGTATCATAAGACATACCTAAGCATGAAAAAAATGTATCACTAACCAAGATTAAAGGAATACATTGTAGCATGTGTGTCCAAGTGTCTTGAATGTCAATAAATAAAAGTGGATCACCAACATCCAACAGGTAAATTGAATCCCTTAAGTATACCAGATTGGAAATAGGAAAAAGTCGTGATGGATTTCATTTCTAGATTACCAAAGAATTACATGGCCAATGATTCTATATTGGTGGTTATAGTCGATCATTTGACCAATATAGCACATTCCATTCTAGTTAAGACTACTCATCAAACATGTGACATAGCCTGAATCAGTATCTGAGAGGTGTTAAGATCACATGGTGTACCCAAGGTTATTGTGTTTCAAGATTCAAAGTTGTATTCAAAATTCTTGGAAATCTTGTTATGTGAATTGCACACAAAGTTAAGCTTTAGTACAACTACCATCAAGAAATTTATGGCCAAACAAAAAGAGCTAATTATGTCTTGGAAGATATGTGTAACGACCCCCATCGTTATGACTACATGCGACGCAAAGCAAGTGCAAAAAAAAAAAAATTAACAGGTAGGCAACAACAACAACAACAATTAATCAACACAACTTGACGACGAACACAACTCACGCAGATCAGGCAATAGACAACAACGACCCAACATACTAGCACATCATGCAACTGGAAGAAACATGCGATAATCAATAGACAAATAAAAATGGCCACCCGCCCGACACAAGCAAGACAACGCCTACAAGCTAAAGGACAACATCAACAAACCCGACACAACGACTTCGACGAACAGTAACTAGAAACCTCTACGGCGAGAAAAACCAATCACATTAAGGAGTTACAAAACCAATTACCAACATCAATTACAACAAAAAAATGCCCACATCGGGAAGCACAAGACTCTGGACAGGTTATCATTTGCATCTATCCATCAGGGCGCACAATGACCCCCTCGTCAGGAATCATGTCATCAGAAGGCGATATGCGTGATAGTAACCATGGTGCAACATAACCTATCTAGACCTTTAACCCAAGCTAAATCCCTCGTGCTAGGAGACCGAATTATTTGTCAATAAATACACGAAGACTATACCCAAGCACCCAATCAACAAGTCAACAAGACACAAGGTGACATCATTCAAAATTAAATTGCGCAACTAACCAAAGGATTTCTTGTTTCCTACAAGGAAATCATGTGTGGTGTAACAACTATGACCAACCACCATTTACAATTCAACTTAAGGCACAAGGTGCACAGTAACCAATTAGTTGTTAAACTATTAATCAATTTAGCTAATAAAACTATTAAACCCTCAACCATTAATCTTGCACAAGCTATTAAACTATTACCCAAATAAACCATAAACCATTAATTATTAATCATTATGACTAAGTGCGAATGAGTGAACTATTACCATTGCAATTAATCAAGTAATCTATTACCAATGCAATTAAGAAATTAATATATTACCATTGCAACATTTAATCTATTACCATTGCAGCAATTAATCTATTGTCGCAAAAGTTAAAAGACTGATATATAAGACTAATAAATAAACAATTGATATATAAAAGAAAAATTAATCTATTGTTTTCATAAGTCATAAGACATATATATAAAACCGTTGACATATAAAAACAATTAATCTAATTGTAGTAAGGATCACGACCATCATTGAAACAACATCTTTTAAAACTATTATGTCCTACATTCAATTAAATTACTACTAAATAGCTCGAATGATGATAAATTTGATGAAGTATGCGCAAAACAATTAATTAGAAAAATTTCCTCAATCTCGATTTTCAACTGCAATTTTGTTTTAGAGAGTTTTGGCCAACGTTTAAATAGGGGTTTATGTCACAAAGGAGTCGCAAGTTTTTCTATGGGTCATTTATTTACCGAAGTTGTTCCGGAATCCATTTTTATACCGATGTTCACCATTTACTGTAGAAAAGACATCAAGATGAACATGGCATGGTAATTGTGACAAGTTTGTAGATGGAGAATTGGGCTTACGTTTTTTGTGACTGGAACTGATAATTTTTTCAATTGACCTATGTTTACTGCAGGTCAAGAGTCCCTCAAGTTAATTGTTGAACTTCTCTGCATTGTGTTGGCCACTTGCATGTCTGCATCTCGGTCGACCGTGATGGTAAGTATGATCACGGTTAATGATGGATGGGGTGGGTCACTAAGGTTTTGAATTTAAAATTTACAAATGAAGATATGAGTGACATGTTACTACCCGTTTGAGGAACGAATTGAGTAATGAAAGAAATAATCAGCTTGTCTTCGTGCTCTATTGATGGCACACCCACTCTGTGCACCTCCTCCACTGAGCTTCGTCGTCAAGGTGTTAATGGCATACATTGTGTAAAAAGATGAAGCTCATGGGCTTTAAACCTCATAATTGCGTTTATGACCAACCCAGTAGATAATTTACCAAAAGCTCACATCTACAGGGTTACTTGTGCATGCCCACAATGATTGGGCCAACACTGGTCAATCCCTCGTGGGTTTGCTACTACAACATTGCCAACAAAACTAAGAATATTTGTATCCCAATAATCCAGAGTTGAATTAAATATTCAATGTTGTGAAAGAATCGAGCAATCTTCGATACAGTGAATGAATCTAGAAATGTTTGATACAATGAATGAATCGAGCATTCTTTGCTCTAATTGATCCCTCCATTTGACATAAGGAGTGAAAAGCAATGTTCCTTCCAATTGATCCTCTACAACCTTTACACTACAGTCGAGATTGATAAGGCAGAAGTTGTAGATAATAGGATGAAAGATAACCAGCAGTCGTTTCCAGAGAGCATGTATGATGACACAGCAGTGTCTCAGATCTGCAGTGATATATTGAGAACAATTTGGAATATTAAATAAATTTACTCGGTCGTAACCAGTCTCCTAGTTTATATCGTTAAAAATAGAAAATCAAAGTAAATTCGATTTCAATATTCCTAGTAAAAATAAATAAAAACCAATTGACTTTTGTTATTAATGATTGACAGAAACTAGAAATGGGGTAAATGAACACGTTGTTCAAACAATAAATTTACTCGGCCATTATGGCATTGTTCTAACCCTCATCAAAACATTAAAAAAAAACTGCCATAAAAACAATAAAACAGAGAAGACGAGTAAGTCACCTAACTTACACACACCAATACATACAATATGCATAGTAATAACATTGCAGTAAATATATACAGTAAGAACAATGTTGTCATTCATGCAGTAAACAAAAATACAGTAATGAGACGCAGCGAATCATGCCCAATAAACCGTTGGGTGGGTAACACAATTTTTCTGAGGAAGGGACCAAAATATGGTTGAACAATAAGGAGGAAATTTTGTTGTACACAGTAAGGAATTGGTTGGGCAGAGAAATTATCCTTCACTTATTATCCATACACAGGAAAGAAGGGCATTTGAATCTAAATCTTTAACACCGCAGTGAAAGACAGTCGATCCGGCTCCTGGTCGACTGCTCAGGAACGGACTAATAACTTAAAGGATAAGGACCGAAGATAAAAACACAAATTATTGGTGTTTAAAAACAATAAAAACACAGAGTAAAATAAAATAATGGCCCGAGAACCAAGACGCAACCTTCCTCGGTAATAATACAACACAATAATAATCCCAACCAGCACCGGAAACGTAGCCAAATATGAAGAACCAGAAGTGATTTCCCCGCACTCGTGCTCCATCCAACTCCGACTTGTCGACCAATGAGACCTCACTGGTACCTCCCAGCCAACACTAGGGGTACTCTTCTTCCCCCTGAGCCCCCTGAGCCGCAAAGGGGCCACACACACAATACCAGAGAATGCTAGCACCCAGCTCGCCTCGCAAGGTCGAGCTACCACTTGTTACCCAAGCTGGGTATCCCAACTCCCACAAGAGAAAGTTCATTCAAGATAAAATTCAGCAGTGTAATGTTACGCAAGCTTAATGTGATCCATACTCCTCCTCCGCCATCCTTTTTATAGAGTTTTCAAGTAATTAGTTTCCCAAAATTCTCATTAGATTCCTTTTTCATAAAATTAATTAGGAAAAACCTCCCCCGTACACATGTCRYCYGATCCCCTARTTGCACCAGAAAATAAATTTATTAATTAATTAAATTTGTCTGTTTCCGTCACTCACCTAAAATCATTCCTAAAAACGCTCCTCAGTGTCACAAAATTCTCTTACAATTCTTAAATGACTTATGCCTTACTTAATTCCTAGTTGAGTTCATAAATAGAAAGTTCCAAGGGCTAGATTCCTTATTAAGTTAGACATTCAGATTTTTCTTTAAGTTTCCCCTTTTCTTTAAGTTTCCCCCCCCCCTTTTTTTAAGTTTCCCCCTTTTTCCTTTTTAACTAAAAATCAATTTAGCAAGTGTAGATAAAAACAACCATTTACTCTTTTAATAATTTAATCCTCCATTATAAWTTTTTTAGTTTAATAATTAAAGTTTGAATTTCTTACCCCCTTTCTTGTTACAAGTTTATTTAGTTTTTTCTTTATCCACAAGTTCTACTTAGACCTAGGTTTTAATTTCACTAGTCYGGGCGACATTTTTTTTTGGGAAAAAATGTTTTTAAACTTTACTTATCACATCATTCATTTTAAGGTCGACCAGGTCCTAAGGAGGCATAGTTTTCTAGGCACTAGGTTTATTCACTTACCAGTTAAAATCGCGATGTGCCCTTTAGGACGCACTACATGCTCCAAGGGTTTCACTCGCCTATTTTTGTTTTATTTGTGCGACATGTCCTTCAAGACGCACTACGTGCTCCAAGGGTGCCACTTGCCTCTTGACTGAATTTGTTAGATGTCAAACCCATGGAGTCAATACTCCGTCAGGTGATCTTGTGGGAGACTAAGGGCCTATAAAGAATAAGGACCATGCCTTATTGCGTGCCCCTTAGAATCATCATGAGTGACTTTCATAATCTGCACTCATGGCATCGTGGGTCTTCTCGAACTAGGTAATCGTTAACCTACAGTTCGAGCCACGGTGGGAGTGCTAGTAGGTTGTGGTAGGGTTGTTGCCACACCTCTCCCTCAATGTCTCTGGTTTTCATGTGTGACCCCTCTACTCCAAATGTGAGTCTGGTCAGCAAGCTATCGCCAGCCTCCATCCATCAGCGAATCGTGTCAGCAATAATAAGCAATCATCATAACATATAATCATATGTACATTTGTCACATCAACAACATTCAAACCTTAACAGTCCACTTCCTGACTCGATCCGGAGTCCAAGGGGTTGCATCGA
Organism: Picea engelmannii; assembly: GCA_009831015.1. Lineage (NCBI taxonomy): Eukaryota > Viridiplantae > Streptophyta > Pinopsida > Pinales > Pinaceae > Picea > Picea engelmannii. The sequence continues at coordinate 871,185 of ML782724.1, forward strand.
TGCCTAGGCATCCTCAATGTCCAAAGTCCTGCACACTCAGGAGAACCCAGTCATAGCACTTGTCTATGTAAATACCACAAATAACATATCATCAAATCCACAATATATCATAATCATAATCAAAACAACCAATAGTATAATGACCTGGATCACTTGCACGCAAGTGTCCTCAAAGAATAAGTATGCTCAGTGCGCACAAGAGCGGGATGTTACAATATGCTTTAGTTGTATGTAATGAATCTACCCAAAAGTTGGGAAGACTATCTTACACTAGTGGAATTTTTCTATAGAAATGGTTGTCAGAGTCCGTTTAAAGCATTGTATGGACAAAAATGTAATTCACTAGTTAGTTGGGATAACTTGGAAGCATGGTTGACTCAAGGGAAGGGGACCTTAAAAGAAATGAAAATTATAGTAAAGCATGTGTAGCAAATTTTCAAGACCACATAGAACAGATATAAGAGCTATGCATATAGAAAAATATCATAACGAAGCTTTAGAGTTGGAGAGAAAGTGTTTCTCAAAGTAAAACAAAAGAGGATCTCCTTATGTTTGTGTAAATGGAGGAAATTGGTGCCTAAATTTTGAGAACCTTTCAATAATTTGGTGTAGATTGGAACAATTTCTTACAGATTAACCCTACCACCGCATTTGATTGTTCGTAATTTTTTTCACATTCCCTTACTAAACAAATATGTTCCTAATCCCAACCATGTTCGAAATTTTGATGGTATACATATGAAGGCACCAAGGAGTTCCATATCAAGCCCCTAATGATCATAGGCACTAAATTGAAACACCTATGAAGTAGATCCATCGATTGGGTCAAGGCTCGTTGGCCATATTACTTAGAGGAAGATGATACATGGGAACTTTAATTAGAAATGAGAAATTTTTATTCTTGTTTATTTGATGATAACTTAGTTCCAAGGATGTAACATTTTTCGAGGGGAAATGTTGTAACACCCCATTTCTATGCACCTTTCTTTTTTTCCCTCGTGATGATTGATCTCCTTATTACTCTCCTTATTACTTCATTATTATTTTAAGATTGTGGAAATTATCTTTTTGTTAGAGAGATATGTTGAACATTCATTCATGTTGCTTAGCTAGAATATGATGTTGTGTACTCATTATTAATTGGATGCATCGTTGATATATATGTCAATAATGATTGGAAAATATTATATATTGATTATTCATATTTTTCCATGATTAAATGGTTTGTGAAGTGCTACGATGTTCTTTTGAGGAAAAAATATTTATTGTAGATTTATGCTTCTCAAGACCCACACTACCATGGGTCAAATGTTGGAATCAGTGTGGAATAATGTTGATCATTTGGTGGAAATCGTACCCAAGGGAAAGGACTTTTACTCAAAGAGGATAGCCATCCTAAAGGATAGCAACCTGTGATACTTGTGAAGGGAAATATTAGTATCAAATTCTTGAAATATGGATCCTAAGATTATTTAGGGTTAAAACCCTAAGAGGGATGAGTTTAATTCGTCAAATACCTATTTTATGACCTCATTAGTTTTACCTCTAACCCTAATTCTGTTCCCAAGGATTTTCAAATGTGGTAAATAAACTTGGAAAGAGTGATGGAAAACCCAAAAGACCTTATTGGAAATGAGTTGTAACCTTCCAAGGGAATAAAAGAGAGGAATCCTAACTTGAGTGAGGGGGTCGGATACTTTTGTTTATTCCATAAGAAAGTGGAATTGTTTTGATTTGTGATTTAGGGAAGCAATCCCTAAACTGGTTTAATATTATTTGAGTGGGTAGATGAGGTTGTGGGTGTACCTAGCATGAAGGGGTATTAAAGCCCATTATTGTGCCTCGCATTGATTGGGGAAATAAATGCATGACTAGATGTACTACGATATTAGGAGATAGAGTGGAAGTGTTCTTCCACACCAGAATTCTCATAGGTATAGGGGTGCTACAAGTCTAGAGGCCTCTCCACTACACAATTGTTATTTTAATTGGATTTCTAACCCATTGTTGTGATTTTTTTGGGTAGAGTGTGTTGATTTGTGTAGAGCACTTAGGGAGCATTTCCCTATATTCTCATTGAACTTAAGCCCTGCTAGGGGGGCATCACTTGGTTTCAAGTGTTGCATTGGTTAGCTGGAAAATTGACCCCCGGGCGTGATTTCCCCCATATTGATAGGTTTTCATTGGCACATTGTTTTTCACCAGTAAACAACCATTTCAATAAAGTTAGACTAATAATAAGAATATACACGAAAAAAATTGTGAATTTTTTTGTTTGAAAGTGTTAATATTGTTGTTTCTAAAGTGAAAAATTGCATTCCAAGAGTATGAATATTGGTTTTCAAAATTTTGAATTTTTCACTTTCAAAATACCGACTTTGACCTATCTCCAAAGGGCTTTAGACTAAAATTAGTCTAAATTTAATGAAATGGTAATTAGTAGCTAGTCTTCATCAAGGTGTGAGGGTATAGGTATGTGTTAAATCCACTACTTAATGTATTGAATTTTAATTATAAATTAATTTAAATGAATTAAAGAGAATTCCCATTAGCTAACCACTCTCCTAGTCAGTTCATGCTAGGATGGGATATTATAAGAAACCTACTATTACAAGATATACAAATGCACAACACAAGATGATTATTTAAATAAGTCTGTTTTGATGCTATATAGAAGATAAACAAAGTAGAAGATATATATATATAATATAATATAAGTGTACCTAGCTATAATTAATACATGAAAATTAATACCATGAAAAATAATAAAAGGATCACCCTTGTTGTTACATCCTCAATTTTAAATTATGCATCAAATTATGAATATGCATAATTCAGTAATAATATTACTTATTAAAACCCATATTCATTGATGCTCAATCATTCATTGGTCTATCCTCCATGGTGATATGTCATTTTATAATCAACATCTAGCCATGGTTCCCTCATGTGTTGGGTGACGGAAATTCAATCTCATTAAACCTTATTATATTTTTTCCAAAAAAAATCTTAAAAAAAAACCTAAACACTTCCCCACATTTCATAGTGATATCCAAAGTGAACATGTTGGCATTGATTGATTCTGCTGCATGACCTAATAGGAACATTGAATATTAAACTTCATTATTATACGAAGCTAATCTGGACATTACTCCAAATATATAACTATGTTTAAATTATGATGATAAGAATTCATGTAAAACCAATTGAATCAAATAGAGTCCAACTTTATGATTAAATTATTTGATAAGTAACCAACGTTTGTCCAACTTTATGATTAAATTATTTGATAAGTAACCAACGTTTGTTAATGATTAATATGAATTCTATTTCTTCCTTTAACTTTATGATTAAAGTATTTGATAAGTAACCAAGGTTTGTTAATGATTAATATGAATTCTATTTCTTCCTTTATTAAGGGAAACGTTATATTGTATTCATATTGTGATTACTAAGATTCATTTCCTACACCTATAATGTAAAAGGGTAATACTCACTTATTACATTAGTGGTCCCTAATTCAAGGCCATTACTCTAACGTTGGCCTACATCACTCGTTTTTCACTTCATATTGTTTTAAGGATGTATTGTTTTTACATTTATTAAAACTACTCATATTGATATTGTCAATACTACCACTTACCTTGTCCTAATTCTTCCTTTGGTGTCTCACTAATTAAATGTATTGTCAATACTACCACTTACCTTGTCCTAATTCTTCCTTTGGTGTCTCACTAATTAAGTGTATTCAACTAGGTATATGTGTGAGATACGCAACCTTGCATATTCATATCAATACAACATTTCAAATTTGAATAATTTGCATATCCATTTAAATCAATTAGGCATTCATATTAATAGGATCTAAACTTATTGCAGATTACATATTTGGTTTCTTACTTTATGTTCTTATTTTGAAGGGACTGATATAATTAAAATTTCCTTTTAGTGACCACTAATTCATTCTTATTCTCATGATGGTGAAGGGAAAGTGTGTGATACTTAGTTAATAGGTATGATATTTGGGTTTCATTTTAGTGTTTAATTTGTTCAACTTAGAAAATATATGAGTTATCCTACCTTTTCGTATAGGTATGATATTTGGGTTTCATTTTAGTGTTTAATTTGTTCAACTTAGAAAATATATGAGTTATCCTACCTTTTCGTCTTCTTGTGATCTTAAAAGTCTCTACGATTTCAATCTTATTCATAGTATTTGTAAAATGAAACTATTTCACAATAACATGAGATATGATATTTGTTTAAATGAAAATGTTTAATTATTAATTAGTATAATAAAGAAGTATATTTTTTTGTAATAGAATTAAAATCAATATTTTATTGTAAGTATTTACAAAAATAAATAAGTAAATAAGGAAGTTTTATTAAAAAGGTCAAAAAGCTTAAGGAGTTAATTAAATTGATTGGCATTGATGTTCTCGGGTATTTGGTTAGTTGTGTGCCAACAGGTACCCAATTATAATTCCTTTAAGTTAGACATACTAATTTATGTCAATGGGTTTACCAAGGATATCATCCATGAATGTGGATAAACATCTCTTGGATTTCCACACAATGTTTTCCTTGAAAGAAAAAAAATAACGAGAAATTGTTTAATTCTCATAGACATAAGAAAAAACAAGGATTGTACATATTCTTCTCATACTTCTATTGATAATGAGTAAAATAAAATTGGTAAATCTAGTAATGTAAAAATCCCTCTCTCTCTGTAAGATGGAAAAATGGAGGAGCGATGAAGAGGGGAAAATGCAGGCACTAGGGTTTCCAATGGGAGATGAGAGATTGAATAAAGATCAGTTAAGGTCGTCTATTAGAAGTAAGCCATCCCATTGTACTTTCTCTATTCATCCAATCCATCCACAAACAATCATTGAGAAAGATCACTTTATGAGGTACTAGACCCATTATCTTGGTTCAGAGTTTATTTTTTTGTTGTAAGCCTATGACATTCCCTTTCGAGATAATGTTGATTTCTCCATAGGAAGTCAAGCTAACCTACCTTGAAGCTCATAGACTAGACCTCATACTGCATTATTTTAACCCTCCATGGTCTACACCTATCCCTATTACTTCTACAATCCTCCCTAATACCATAGCACCCAACCAGTCTTTTGATAAACTTTCATTTTAGTCTAAGAAGCATATTAGGAAGAGGAGGCCTGGGTGAAACAAAAAAATAAATAAATAAAGGTCGTGATTGACTTGAGCCTCTACAAAATTTATTATTCATTTACATGCTCATAGGTATCAGAAACCAGAGCTCATAAAGTGGTTTAAAAGAACATGGCACCATAATATGGGTTATACACCTATAGTGCATATCAGGGCCATGGGATATAATACTCTCATATTCAAGTTAGTTAAGGATAGGAAAAATATTTCTCTAGGGGGTCCATGGATCTGAGGGAATGAAACCTTAACCATATTAAAATGGCATACTATATTCAACCCAATTCATGAGTGCATACATACAATGGTGTTATGGGTAAAGACTATGTGCCTCCCTATCAAATTTTGGGAGCCACAAATATTAAAATTATTGGGAATAACTTCAGAACCTATCTGAAAATATATCCAAACACAACAAAGAAAAAGAATACATGTGTTGTAGTTATCTGTGTTGAAATGGAAATATCACAAGGGTTACTAGATGTGATTATGATCGAGGTGAGAGACAACAATTTCATACAAACCCTTGACTATCAAAATGTGACTTACCATTGCACTCATTGTATTTCAAGTGGACATCTAAAAATCAATTTTCCATGCAAAAACAAGACCAACATGGGAGGAAGAACCCATCTTGTTATGATTTCTTCAGACTTTGGTGTGGAAACCATTAATCCACAGGGAGAGAAAGGTAAAAAAATTGTAGAATAGAGGAAGCAGTGTTACAAGGGTCCAATGGGTCAAAGTCATAGGTGGAAGAAAAGATAATCAAGGTAATTATTGTTTTTATGTTCATGTGGTGTGAGTTTTCAAAGTTTTCTTCTGTATTATCCATAGTGTGATTCATTTTTATCAACATTTTGAATCCTTTACCTAGATTCATAGATTTCATCTTTGAATTGGAAGGTAAAGTCACCAAGTATCAAAGTATGAGTATGAACCCAGAACCTTATACAAATACCCCTTGTCAAACACCAATAGGCTTGGAACATGACATGGAGGAAACACATGGTCACGTGTCTCCAATAAATCCAAAAGTGGTTGATATCATTGTATTGGATATTCAAGATAACTCCCTAGGTCTATTGGTACAAGCCACTCACAAGGCAATTCCCTCCACTACAAAGTGGTACTCAACAAGAGTTCAAGTTAGAGAAACAACCTAGTAGTCAGGAGGACCAAATATTATGCTGAAAATATTATGGAAATAAGAGGATGAAGGAAACATATCCCCCATGCAAAAAAAATGTAGAGAGTGAGGTTTTATCTGGATGCCAACTAACCATCCATGGGGACCTTAGCAAATAATCCCCTAAGAGGTTGACCCAATATTACTTATCTCCCATAACATAAGAGGCATAAAGATGGTCTCAAAGAAACGGTCCCTTAAGAGACTTGTGTTCAAAAACAAGCCAAGTATTTTGATGTTGCAAGAGATGATTATTTTGGATATGGAAGCAAAGAATCACTTGAAAAGGTGTTTTCTAGATTAGACATTCATGGTGGTGAGATCAGAAAGGAAATCGGGAGGGATGGAACTCGGTTGGAACACTACAAGGACCTTCATTCATCTGGATTGGATCATTATATTATTTTTCATCTATCTCGATGTTTTATGGGTGAAAACACTGGAGGAATCAACTTGCATAGCCATTTCAGCGGTTGGTCCAAATTTGGAAATTTGGGTCCAAAAAACCATCTGAAATATTCTAAATACATTTTGAGGCATAAAAAGACATTGTTTTATGGTATAAACCTTACTATGGATTCTTTTTCTATATTATACACACCAAGACCTTTTCAATGGTGCAAGAATCACCTCAACCGAAGTTCGTATGCGAAAGTTATGCCTCATGCAAGTTGACCTACCATATTGATCACCATGGTGAGAGTGGATGCCATATTAGCCCCCATTACTTAAACGTGTGGGGCTAGCCACATAGTGGATTTTCTATAACATTTTAGAATCTCCAAACCAGATCACTAATTTAGGGTGGAGGAATTCAATTCCCTAACCCTAGATGGCTATCGGGATATCTTAAATATCAAGCCGCTATGAACAGAAGGGGTTCCATTATTTTTCATTGTATCTTATTCCATAGATGAGAAAAAACATTTGAGAGTGGTATTTTGTGAGCATAATAGAGCAGAAGAGTTATGTGGTAGCAATATAGGCCATAGTGTCAAAGGAAGCTCTACATAGAGTATATCTTGAGTGTCTCATTCTTTGTACTTGCATTTGAAGAAAAGAGAGCAAAGTGGCCTCACCTTCTAGATGGGTTTTCTCTTGTATTGGATTCTCGAGGTCATATATTGTGTTTATTTGTGGATAGTGTGTGTATTTATTTATGTTCTCTATTTTTCATATTTGAACTATTTCATACATTTTATGTCGAAAACTAGTAATCAAAGAGTCTAAGATCTAAAGGAAAATTAACCTTCATAGTAAAGATTTCAGTATTTTATTAAATCTGTTGTGACAAGTTGTCTAATGGAATATCCACAACAATTACACATCATATTGGTATCAGAGTAGGTTTTCTTGGAGTATTTGTGGAAATTTGCAGTATCTATGAATCATCTTAAAGAGAAGTCTTAGAAACGCTATCGATGGCAGACAAGTTTGTTCATAACAACCCTCGAGATCCAACAGAAGAGAGATTTGAGAGGTTGGAAGCACAGATCGTTGATACCAACCATATTATAAACATCCGCGTGGCATATATAGCAATCAAGCTCGAACTATTCTGAGAGGTTGGAGTCTCTAATTCAAAGATCATATTAGAGGGGAAATTGGGAGATAATGAAGAGACAAAAAAGGAGTCATGGAAAGAACCTCAAAAAGAGAAGTCGAGTTCCAGTGCCATAAACCCTGAGTAGTATTTATTCAATATGGAAGAAAAAGTGGACATAAATGTTAGAAAAACAGGACCGCGGAGCAATAAAATAAAACAAATGTGGAAACAAAACACAAAAGATACACAATACAAGAGAGACATAGATTTACGTGGTTCACCCAGTGTGGGCTACGTCCACCAGAGAAATTGTCAGGTCATTCCTTTATTATTATCCAGCAAATGAATGGATACAACCTATAGAAAAACCCGTTGTAACTTCCTCTTCTTTCTCTCACAATCTCCTCTCTCATAATACAATCCTCGCCATAATGCATAGCCGCAATACATTTCCCTCATAACAGAGGGTTTCCTTCTAGGGAAAAAACCCTAACATAATTTCTACCGTTGTATCTACGACCCTATAATGAACGGTCCAGATTTACAATGAAATTACAATATACATTTACAAGGCAATTTTTCCTCCAGGGGCCCTCTTGCCCCCGAACTCCCCCAGGTGGGGGGATAGGCCCCCCGGACCCCGCAGAGGGGGTACCCCCTCTCTACACTCCCTACGTAGAAGAGTGTACATACTTATTGGGTGTAAAGTCTTCATAGGGTATAAACACAGCTGAAAGCAAGGACCTCTGCATCAGGAACATAATCAGGCTCCACAACCAACAATCTCCCACTTGGAGACTGATCTCAACAACTCCACCGCTACTGTATATGCTGGACTCTGAACCTTCTTGGAGCTGGAAAATTTCTCATCTTCATATTCATTCTTGAAGACCAACTGAAACTGAGCAGGAACTCAATTTTTCTCTGGTTACTCCCTTTGCTAACATGTCTGTAGTATTTTGGCTAGTGTGTATCTTTTCCTACTTCAAATTTTCATCTTCCAAGGTGGATCGTATGAAGTGGTACCTCAACTGTATATGCTTAGTCCTTGAATGGAAGGCTAAGTTCTTTGCAAGATGAATTGCACTCTCACTGTCACAGTACAACCTGCTATTCTCCTGCTTCTTTCCCAATTCCTCCATAAACCTTTGTAACCAAATCATCTCTTTACTAGCCTCTGTAGCA
>ML782724.1:882726-896710 GCA_009831015.1 Picea engelmannii
TTCCATTACGTTTCTTTATTTTTACCTTTCCCATTCCAACAATTTTGCATGGTGCATCATCACCCAAATGAACCTGTCCAAAATCACCTTGAACATAATCTAGAAAATGTTTCCTATGGGGTGTGGCATGAAATGAAGCCCCTTAATCTGCTACCCAAGACTCAAAAATATTATCTACAGAGAGAATCAAATCATCTTGTAACACATCACCTGTTACATTTGCTTCTTGATTTCTCTCATGTTGTCCATCTCTTTGTTTCTTTGGAGCTCTGCAATCTTTCTTCGGATGTCCTTTCTTCCCACAATTCCAGCACTCTATCTTTCCAAGTCTGGATTTGGATCTGCCCTTCCTAGAATTCTCGCGGTTCCCTGAGCCCTTTCCTCTATCCTTTTGTCTTCCCCTATTCACCATGTTCAATGCATTACCTGATGTCTCACCTGTGATTTTCTGTCGCATTTCCTCACTAAGGATAACACCAACAACATCATCAAATTTTAAAGTATTTGAACCAGAGACAGAGTTACTTACAGCCATGACCAAGCCATTCCAGCTTTTTGGCAATGACCATAAGATTAGAAGAGCCCTAACCTCATCATCAAAGTCCACTTTTACATAACTTAGTTGATTAGTAACCGTATCAAATTCATTTAAATGATCTGCAGTAGACCCACCTTCTGACATCTTCATATTAAATAATCTCTTCATTAGAAATACCTTATTAGACACCGAGGGTTTTTCATACAGTTTAGCCAACGCGTCCATTAGATCCTTCATTGTCTTTTCTTTCGAAATATTGAAAGCCACCGACGCTGCCAAGCTCAGCCGTATCGTTCCTAGAGCCTTTCTGTCAAGAATCTCCCATTCTTCGTCCTTCATGGTCGTCAACTTCTTTTCTACTCCACCCAATGGTAGGAATAGATCCTTCTTATATAAATAATCTTCCATCTGCATCTTCTATAACTGGTAGTTTTGGCCGTTAAATTTCTCGACCCTAAACTTTCCATCTTCCGACATTGCTCCCACTCGAACCAAGAACCCTCTTTTCTTGTGAGTTACCTTTCGCTCTGATACCAGTTGTTAGAAAAACAGGACCGCGGAGCAATAAAATAAAACAAATGTGGAAAAAAAACATAGAAGATACACAATACAAGAGAGACATAGATTTATGTGGTTTACCCAGTGTGGGCTACGTCCACCAGAGAAATTGTAATGTCCTTCCTTTATTAGTATCCAGCAAATGAAGGGATACAACCTACAACAAAACCCGCTATAACTTCCTCTTCTTTCTCTCACAGTCTCCTCTCTCATAATACAATCCTTGCCATAATGCATAGCCGCAATACATTTCCCTCATAACATAGGGTTTCCTTCTAGGGAAAAAAACCTAACATAATTTCTATTGTTAGATCTGCGACCTTATAATGAATGGTCCAGATTTACAATGAAATTACAATATACATTTACAAGGAAATTTTTCCTTCGGGGGCTTCGCCCCCGAACCCCCCGGACCCCACAGAGGGGGTACCCCCTCTGCACTCCCCCGCATGAAAGAGTGTACATACTTATGGGGTGTAAAGTCTTCATGGGGTATAAACACAGCTGAAAGCAAGGACCTCTGCATCAGGAACATAATCAGGCTCCACAACCAACAATAAATCCATAGCAAGGTGACATCGATGCATTAAAATTGAATCATTGGTTACAGCAACTAGAAGTTTATTTCAGTGTTCGCCATATATATGGAGAACAAAAGATATCATTTTCTAGATTGAAGTTAGAGGGCCATGCTTTAACCTAGTGGGAAATCCATACAGAAACACTTAAGTTGGAGGGTGATCCACCAGTAACTAAGTGGGAGGATTTCAAAACCATCATTAAATATCAGTTCTATCCTATTGGTTATGTAGAGGACCAATGGATCCATTTCCATTACTTTAGGAAAAGGTAGGTTCAAAGTGTACAGGAGTACACCACTGAGTTTAGAAAGATGGACATCATGTTGGGTATCTCTTCTAAGGACCCAGTTTTACTCCTCAAGTATCTTTTGGGTCTACATAATCATCTAAAAAATAAATTGATGCTTTTCAATACAAGGGTAGTGGATAAAGCATGTGTATAGGCACAGTATCTAGAAAACATAGGCCATAAGAAAGGCCAGCCAAGCGGTTCCAAGCAGAAAGAGCACCGAGAATGTTCAAAGGAGGGGGATAAGAAGTGGAAAGGGGGGGAGGATAAGAATATGGTATCCATTGCACATCAATAAAAGGATCCAAGAAACCATTTCAATATTAATGGCCACACTGAGGAAAAGTGATAGAAACTACATCCAGATTTGAACCTGAAGAACCACAAGAAGAAGGCAAAGAAAAATAATATCCCAGCCACATATTCAACCAATCAGGTCGAAATCAGCTCTAATGTAAATGATAATATTTTCTGGTAGGTGAATTTGAGTATCCTTCATCACCTGGAAGAGAAGGAAATGACCAAACTCTTCCACATCAAGATCTAGGTCAAGAATACCAAGGTAGATGCTTTGTTTGACTTTGGTTCACGGGCTAATCTCGTAGCGATGGATCTGGTCATGAAGATTGGATTGGAGGTTCATGATCATCCTAGCCCCTATCCATTGGGTTAGGTAAACAAGGATTAATACATAAAGGTAGCAAAACAATGTAATATTAAATTTGTTGTAAGTGTTAATTTTATTGATGAAGTGGAGTTGGACATAGTACCCTTTGACGTTTCTAGAGTAGTGTTTGGAATCCCCTTCATGTGGAGAGCCAACCAGTACTGACTAATCAAGGATGGGAATTCCTACATCATCAACGTGTATAAATGCAAGTCAAATGTCTCATTGGTAAGTGCTAACCAAGCCAAGAAGATGATTAGTTCCAATAAGAAATATGTTTTACTTGTCTTAAGAGGGAATTAGACTAAGGATGAGTCGATAAAATTAAAGGATTCCCTGGAGTGGTTTACTAAAGCTAAAAAAACATTAGTTGGAGGAGTTGCTACAGGAATACAGAGGAGTTTTTTAAGAGACTAAAGGGATACCAACCAAGAGGGATGTGGAACATGAAATACAGTTATTGCCAGACTCCCCATTGTTGAATATTGGGATATATATATATATATATATATATATATATATATATAGTCCATTCTAAAAGAAAATGAGGTGAAGAAGAAGTTGCAGCAGTTGTTGGAGCAGGGTGTGATTCGACCAAGCACCTCACGTTGTGCGTCACCTATCATAATCATACCAAAAAACGATGGTACTTGGAGAATGTGTATCGATTACAGAGCATTGAACAATATTACACTAAAAAATCAATATTGTTTGCCCAAGATTGATGATCTATTATATCAATTGCAACATGTAAAATATTTCACCAAGTTGGATCTCAAATTAGGATACCACCAGTTACATGTCAAGGAAGAAGACAATTGGAAGACTACCTTTAAGACAAGGAAAGGTTTGTATGAATGCTTGGTCATACAATTTGGTTTATATAATGCACTATCTATATTTATCATATTGATGAATGATGTATTATGCCCATATTTAGATTCATTCGTTATACTCTATTTGGATGATATATTGGTTTATAGTGCTACCTGGGAGGAGCACATATCACATATCATGCAAGTTTTGTAGACTCTGAAGAAGCACCAGTTACTTGATAACCTCAAGAAATGTGAGTTTTCTCAGTTGTCTTTGGAGTATTTTGGGTATGTGATCGGTGGAGGGGAGCTCAAGATAGATCCCACAAAGATGGAGACCATCATGAAATGCCCAATTCCTACAATTATCATTGAAGTTAGGAGTTTGTTTGGGGTAGAATGGTACTTGAGGAAGTTCATAGCTTCATTTTCAGTAGTAGTTACACCACTCCACACCATAACAGTGAGTGGTAAGAGTTTTCGGTGAGGGAATAATTAGCAAAAGGATTTCAATGAGTTGAAAAGAAAGATCATTCAAGAACCATTTCTCACATTATCAAACTTACAAAATCCTTTCAAATTGGAGACATATGCAAGTGGGTATGCCATTGGAGCAGTTTGAATGCAAGGAGGAAGGCTTGTATGATATAATTCTGAAATATTTCATGGGGTAGTTCTCAACTACCCTACCTATGACAAGGAACTCTATGCCATGGTTCAAGCTGTCAAGAAGTGGAAACATTATCTAATGGGCAATAATACCATCATCCACATATATCACCAGCCACTACAGTATTTTCAAGCCCAAAGTAAGCTACAACAAAGCATACATTATAAGTGGATGGGGTTTTTACATCAATTTAATATAGTCATCAAGTATAAGGAGGGAAGCACAAACAGGTTGGCAGACATGCTTTCAAGGCCACCCATATCCAATATTACAGCTTTGGAAACTATAATTCACATGGAGCCTTTTACCCATGATGCATACAAAGAGGCATACGCAGAAGATGAGGACTTCGAGTGTAACGTACCCAGCCACCCACATGTTCTGTAACGCTACTTAAAAATGCACTTCAAAAACTGATTTTGAATCATGTTAATAATTAATTAGAAAATAACCATGGAAGACTCACATGCATTAATCAAATCCATGCTACAACATAAAATAAATTAATAGAGTGCCATGCACAACAAATAACCAGAAAGCATGCACACAAAAATACATCTCAGAGATAATTAAATACACAACGGAATATATATTATACATAAAACACAGAGACCACTTATCTTTTCAAGTAAGCATTCACCATCTGGTTGCACACCAAGGACGTTCCTCCCAACCATAGACATTGTTGTTCGTCTACTCTCAACAATAGTTCACCCTCGAGCCAGGGATATAAATCCAAAAGGATAGATCCTAGGCCAAATCTAAAGCACACAACAGTTGAATAACTAGCTCTCAGGTTTTCCCAACCACACAACAATCCTAATTTCCAGCTCTCTTTCCCCTTCACCCTACACAACCCAAAGAAATGAACCCCTTTCTCTACCATTCATTCCCTCATAATGTTCGATTTCTCTTTAGGGATCGAGTGCTATTGGTCAGGAAATATCCATGTTGGAAACTCTAAGGATTCTCATATGTGACAGTTCTTTGAGAACTACCATCAAACGCATGCCCATAGGCATCCATTCCCACCTGGAATGATTAGTAATTCCTCATAGCCATCTCACAATGGCTCTCCTCCTCCAGCCATTTGTTTCCATACTCCAACCAAGAGCACACGAATTACCAAGAGTGAATGAAGAAGAATCCCAATGAAAGAGTGTAAGATCAAATGGAGACGAACCCCCAAAACATCCCACAAGGGATATTTATATAATTAAATGAAATCAAGAACCACATGGCCTCCCCCCCAAGAATCTCATGTAACCATGTTTCTCAATTAAAGCCAATATGTCCAAATAAAATATAATAAAATTTGTTATCCCCTTAAGCCCCCTCTCTCGTGGAATCATAGCCCCATATCTCTTGTCCTTGTCTGTCTTGCAGCCAACAGTGCATTTTCATTAATGTATATAGAAGTATTACATTTCATATGTCCAAATTCATATAGAATAAGGTGACAGAAAGGTTGACCATCATTTCTAGAATAGTTTTCTCTACAAGCTCGACAAGCTCTATGTCCCTAAAGGTGAGAATCTTATCAGAGAGGCTCACACCACCAAGGTTGCAGGAAATTTTGGTGTTGGGAAGACAATTGACAACTTACAGAGGTATGTGTACTGACCCAAAATGCAAGAAGATGTAGCACAGTATATTAGAGGATGTATACTCTGTTGTACCAACAATCATAGAAACATAAATCAAGGCCTATACCAGTATGGCACATGACTATCTATTTGTGGTAGTTAACAGGTTCATCAAGATGTGCATTCTCGTGCCTTGTAAAAATACCATCAGTGAACAAGAACCAGCAAACAAGTCCTTTGAGCAGGTCTGGGTGCACTTTGGGATGCCAAGGAGCATCATCTCAAATGGGGATACCATATTTCTCAGTGCATTTTGGACTAGAATGTGGGAGAATATGGACACTAAGTTGAATAGATCTACAGCATTCCATTCACAGACAAATGGGAAGACAGAAGTAGTCAACAGGACCTTGGTGCAGTTTTTGAGTGGTTACAATCAGAAGCATCCAAAGACCCGAGATGAAAATCTAATATATATTAAGTACTATTATAACATGTCAATCCACACTTCTACTGGTAAGTCCCCTTTTAAAACTTGTTTTGGATATTTGTCACCTTCGCCCTTGGATGTTTTTTATGGACAGGAAAGAGGAGTTAGAAAAGAAACCATGGGAGAAGCATTCAAAGCATAGAATTTTGTTAAAAATATTAGGCAGATCCATTTGCAAGTATAGGAGACACAAACAAAGTCATAGGAAAGGTATAAGGCACGATATGATCAACACAAAACAGAAAAATCATTCAAAGTGGGAGACAAAGTTTGGTTACATCTGAACAAGGAAAGACTACAGTGTCCTGGTAAGAATATCAAGGATCTATGGTATGGCCCTTTTGAGATATTATATAAGGTAGGAGATAACTCCTATAGACTCAATATACCCCCATACATTCGTATTTACCCAGTAGTGAATGTGGATAATCTCAAACTCTACAAGCCTTCCATGTTGGATCAAGAGGAGGAGCAGGTCCTACCTTCCATAGAGGACTTAGCATCAAATGCTCATGCAAAGTTGGAAGAGGGAATGATTTTTTAGAAGTGTTCTGGAACTACGAGACAGGGGTAGCATGACCTTTGGAATATTGGGTTGAAAGGACAACTTCCAAGAAAAGAAAAGTGATACTCTAGGGAGAAGGTAGAGAAAACATTTCCTCACCTCATTTAGTAAATATTTTGGGGACAAAAATCCCCCCTAAATGAAAAGGTATGATCTAGATTGGAACATTTTATTATTTTTCATCTATCTCGATGCTTTATGGGTGAAAAAATTGGAGGAATCAACTTGCAGATCCATTTTAGCAGCTGGTCCAAATATGGAAATTTGGGTCCAAAACATTGTCTGAAATATTTCGGATCCATTTTGAGGCATCAAACAACACTTTTTTATGGTCCAGACCATATTATTGATCCGTACTCTATATTTTAGACATCAATACCTTTCCAACGATGCAATAATCGCCTCAATCGGAGTTTGTATGTGAAAGTTATGTCTCCCACAAGTTTACCTATCGTATTGATCACCATGGTGCGAGTGGATTCCATGTCTACCCCCATTACTTAAACGTGTGGGGCTAGCCAAGTAGTGGATTTTATAGAACATTCTAGAAGGTGAAAACATGATCACTAATTGAGGGTTGAGGAAATCAATTCCCTAACCCTAGACGGTTATTGGGCTATGTTAAATACCAGACCACTAGGAGGAGAAGGGGTTCCATTATTTTTCATTGTATCTTGTTCCATAGATGAGAAAAAGCATATTAGAGTGGTATTTTTTTAGCATAACAGATGAGGAAATATTTTGTAGCAGCCATACAGGACACAATTTCAAAGGAAACTCTACAGAGAGTCCATATTTATTTGTACTTGTATTTGAAGAAAAGAGAGCAGAGCGGCCTCACCTTCTAGCTAGGTTTCCTCCCGTATTGGGTTTCCCAAGTCATATATTGTGTTTATTTGTGAATGGTATGTGTATTTATTTACGTTCTCTATTTTTCACATTTGAACTGTTTAATACATTTTAAACAAAAAAACAGTAATCAAAGAGTATGAGATCTAAACGAAAAATAACCTTTATAGTAAATATTTCAGTATTTTATTAGATTTGTTGTGACGAGTTGTCCGGTGGAATATACACGGTAGTTTATAGATCATCCATACCATGCTAATCTCCCCAAGTTACATTTTGGTAACTTTGTTTTCACATGCTTCTAGTATGGAGGTGGATACTCTTAATGTCTATGCACCAATCCACTATAGGAAGGACTTTTAGGATGACATTGAGGTTTTGGGAATTATGAATATGCCTCAACTCATTTCAAGAGGAAATTGTAATTTCACTATACACCATTAGGAAATTAGGGGAAATAAAGCAAGGCACAACCCATTATCAAATGTCGTCATGAATTATATGGATCAACACTTGTTTATTCATGAAAAATGGATCCCATATTTTCAAATACAAGAGAGACACTTCAAGGGATTTCTAAGAGAATTGATAGATTCTTGATTCAGGAATCCCTAGTCTATAGGATTGGTGCCTAAAAATCCTTGATTCTTAAGGAGGATTTGTCTAATCATCTCCCCATCAAACTAAATTTTTATGTGGGAAGGGGGAAATCCCCAACCCTTTTCAAATTCAACCATCATTGGTTAAATTATGAGGATTATAGTTCTCTCGATAGAGAGAATTGGTGGAATTCAACAATAGAACAAGATGAGCTCATGATGATATTTTTTTAGAGGAATCTTATTCAAGAAAAATCTCTAACCCAAGAATTCGAAAAAGGGGCATTCTAGCAGGATGAACAAGACCTTATTACCATGGAAGGTAAGATAGCATATTTGCAAGATTCTTATCTTTTGGTAGGTTTTGGGAAGATAATCTGCAGGAAATAGACTATTTGGAGAAGGAAAAGGCAAGACTACTAGCCTAGCAAGAGGAAAATTGGCACATGAAAAGTAGAGGCACTTGGCTAAGAAAAAATGATAACAACGAGAAGATTTTTCATAGTCAATATATGGATTGAAAATCAATAAATACCATTTGGAAAATAAAAGAAAATGATGGACTAAAATGCACAAATTTAAGCTCAATTATAAGGTCATTGATATCGGACTATAAATATATGTACACAAAACTTCCCAAGGAAAACATCAAAGACATCATGCCCACTGCTACTTTCTTTGACGGTTGGATGAATGAGAAGAAAAATGAGGCCCTTATGATACCAATAAATATGGAGGAGATTTACAAAACTCTTAAATATCTTCAAAGTGGGAAAGCTTCTAGCCCTGATGGATGGACTGTGGAATTATTCCTACAATTTTTTTATCTTTTGAAAAATATCTACCAGCAGTAGTGGAAATATCCAAAACATAATGTAAAATTCATGCACCTTCAATTCCACTTTTTTTGCTAACATCCCTTGGGATCGGAACCCATCTACATTCTATTATCAATGGCCCATATGCAAATTTATCTACAAAGTTATATCTTATATCATATTATCTCGTCTGAGGAAAATTGTATCCAAGTGCATCTCATCTAAGCGGTTTGAGTTCCTGGATAATTGAGGCATTCGTGCTGATATAGTGTTTACCTAGGAATCACTACATTCCATAAAATCAAAATCAAAATCTTCCTTCTTCTTAAATATTGACCTTTCTAAGTCTTTTGACCATGCAAACTAGTTCTACCTTAGACTCATTCTCACTTAAGTGTGTTTCTGAGTGACTTTCATCAAATGGGTAGAGGATCGTTACCCATTAGTTTTATATGTTGTTTTATTAAATGGTTTGGAATCTTCTTTCTTCCATCCCATTGAAGGGTTTTGACCAAGATGCATGATCTCACCACTTCTACTCCTTATCATTATTGAATCACTCAGTCATCACTTAACACATGAACACCTTGCTAGGAATTTAAAAGGATTACATCAAATACATGGAGATCGCATCAGCTAATTTACAACCCCCTATGGTATAGATAGTGAAAGGAATATATCTTGTATATCCCTTCACAAAATAATTTTAACATAAGGCAAGCTTATTACGACGGATGAGGAATTCCTATTCATATGTTTCTTATGTAGTGAAATGGTTGAATCAGTTTGCCACATATTGTTGAATTTCCACTTTACCTAAGAAATATAGAATGTTTCTCAAACCATTGGTTGTCATATGCCATCAAAAGGAGATACACTTGAAGAAGTTTGGAATAGTTGGTTTGTTGAGAGAGGCACTCTTGATTGTTTCATCCTCCTTCCATTACACATCATGTGGGGAATCTAGACCTGTAACATACCCACTACCTAAATCAAACTTTTTCGTTTAGTTCTCAACAATGAGAATCCCCAAAGCTTGCATCAAAGAAATTCCAACCCTGAGCAACGGGTCTTTCATTATCCTATACGGCTCTCTAACCCCAACCTTGATCTTTCCCTGACGACAACTTCGGGTTTTCAGGGTTTTGTTCTTTCTAATGTCGAGGGTTCCTATGCCCTCGATTCTCTGATTCCCAATGAGCTCTCATCTGACCTTAACCCTTCTGGGCTATGGCCTCCAGGCTATGCCCTCTAGTCCATATGACCGCTCTCATGAGACCGCAGCCTTATCCTTCTTTCGGGGTTTGGATTCCAAATTCCCGACGCGCTCCAATTCCCACTAGCCCTCCAGGCTAAACTCTTGGTCCACGTGACCTCTATCTCATAAGACCGCAGCCTTGTCCCCCATCGGGGTCTCGGACTTTCCAATGTCGAAATGCAAACGTCCCCAGGACTCGGGATTCCTCGAATCCTGACGCACCCTTTACGCGCTAGCTCTCCTGGCTAGGCTCCTAGCTCACATGACCACAATCCCCGTGACCACAATCTTAACCCTCGTCGGGGCTACGGGGTTTTCAATGCCAAAATGCATTGACTCACGAGATTCTCGATCCTTCGATTCCCGTCTTCCCGCTATGCTGACAGCTGGCCCCCACAATGGCGCTTCCTAATTCCCTAATATACTGACAGCTGGCCCCCACTCATCGGGGTTTCGAACGTCGCGATTCCAAAATGCATAAATAAATTGTCTCCAGGATTCCTGATATCTCGACGACACAAACGCCGATCAACAACTTCCTGTCGGGACTTTCCCCGACGGCGCCGATCGTTGTCGCGTGTCCTCCTCTGATGGACGGTCCTGATTCCTATGGGATTTTGAGACTTGTGATGTCCCCATTCTCACGACCTCAGGAGCTTCGATTTCCCGATGTCGAATATCCCGACTCTCTACGGATTCTGGACACCTGTCTCCCTAAACGGACGGCTCAGATTTTGCCGGGGTTTTTACTTCAGACTTCCCCGGTCTCCTATCCACGGGGATGTCGATATCCCGACTCTCGATAGTAAACCTCGATCTCCGCCACGTGTATCCTCAAACGGACGGTCCAGATTTTCCCGGTGTTTCGAGACTTAAAGTGTCTCGATTGTCTTGTCCTCGAGAATCTCGATATGCCTATGGCTGGACTCTCGATGGTAACCCTCGGACAGCTCCGGTCCGATCCGACGGCTGACGGGTAATTGGACCAAGATCTAACGGTCTAGATCTGTTCTTCCTGCGCACATTCCAGAGACTAAACTCCGAGCATCTTAACCCAATCCGACGGTCGACGGGATTTTCTGGATGAGATCCAACGGCTCAGATTGTCCCTCCTTGTGTATTCCTCCACTACTTTGTGGATGTGGAAAGATCAACGGTCCAAATGTTCTCATGGACCTTGGGGGTCTACGATCATGATTTCCTCACTATTCACGAAGACAGAGGAAAAAGGGGCAAGGTAGGTAACGCCCTTGTTTCTTTCGTCAATCTAACGGTTGTGAATGACCCTGGGTATTCCGACGGGATCTCATCCGTCGATTCATTGCTTATCCCTACGCTGCAACCTCGGAATTTTAAGAGGGGAATTCCTCCTCGTACAGGGTTATTAAGACGTGCCCATTCAAGTCCTTTTTCCAGGTTCTTAGTAAACCTTCCCAAGGAGGGAATCTCTGTGAAGAGATCTATTCTAGGGCATCCCTGGAGATAGATAAGGGGAAACAACTTCCCGAGAACGGGCTGGAAGTCTAACTTGGTTTAACTTAAGCATAATTAAATTCATTTATCAACATAATCCATGCGTAGTTTTTTTGTTATAAGCATATACAACTACTGGTACTGATCAAACATCATACAGTCATTCTTATAATGAAAACATTCACAGTTCCGCAGCTTATGAGCATAGTTATCAAAATACACATATTTCAAAGTGCCAAAGGCAGAACACTTATCAGAAATAACACTAGGGTTAAGTAACTGCTGAGAGGGGTGTTCGTTTCCACCCAACCGTAGGCGTAGCGACTCCCAGCGGATTTACCACTAGCCACCCCCGAGATGAGACCACGATGCTCTGAGACTACGTCTCTCTGTCTGCCAGTGACCAGGAGCGAAGGTTGCAATCCTTCCTCTCTTCTATCACTCACTCTGTGTAATGCCAGAGTTCCCCTCGTGTCCCCCTTCTCAATCGCTTCTTCCATACGCCTTATCCTCTCGCGAGGTTGCGTGTGGCACGATTACCCTCACGCAGATTAGGCCTGACGGCTCTACGGATAGGCGGTTCACCTCCCCATCCCTCATTAAGCCATCAACCTGTCAGCCTGCAAGGCATTAAATTTCAAGGTCAACGAGCCGCTTTTGGTTCTCCGGGCCAGTGGAGTCCAAATACGGTATTTAATTCTCGGTGGAAGTTAACGCCCCCTTTCCAGGTGCCTTCCACCGCCATCGTGGTCTCTTTTTCAGCACCTCCCCTCTCAGCAATCTTGCAATATAAATTTATAATGTTATTTACATTCATCGACCTTATTCATAAGGTCCAGTCACATCATACATTCACATTTTCATCATGCTTTAGCATGGTAATTCCTATATTGGGATTAATTACAAATTTGGGGGAAACATGGTGTTACAATTCCCTCCCCTTTATAGGAACACCATCCTCGGTGTTCTTTCTCAAAACACATGTCATGCCTTTCTTATTCGGCCACTTCAGAAGTCTTGATCTTCGTCATCTTCCTTCAATAAT
Organism: Picea engelmannii; assembly: GCA_009831015.1. NCBI lineage: Eukaryota > Viridiplantae > Streptophyta > Pinopsida > Pinales > Pinaceae > Picea > Picea engelmannii. Next base: position 895,528 of record ML782724.1, read on the forward strand.
TCCTGGACAACAAGCACATTAATTCACAATTTTATGCAAAAACATATTACTGATGTTCAAATTTCAAAGAAAAATAAAATTTCATATTCTTAGCACAATACTTATCTGTGCAGTTTATGGATCTGTATCCACATGGTAATTTTGTTATCCATGCTCATATTCCTCCTTGACGTACCCATAGGATGCAAAATTCCAATTCAATAGCTCACAAGAGCAATCATAATTTCATCTTTCTTTCCAAGGTTTTTCTTCCCACACGGGAACTACCCACTGCGTGCATTACCCCCAATAGTTTCAAAATTATTAAGGTCTCCTCTTCCTTGCGGTCACTCACCCTCTAGGCCCGGGCTCAGGCATCCCCTTCACTGTTATACAGTCCCTCGGATGATCCATATTTCCCTGCCAAGGTTTTCTTGCATAGGAAGAATTTTAGAGGCTCTATCGAGTCTTACAATCGAGGTGTCCCTCGGACTTGCTCTGCCAAGACGTCCCTCCGGCTGGTGTTACCTCAACACAATTTTATTTCAAGCGATCATGACTCATCACAGGGTTTTCATGGCTCAGTAGTAGTCATGTTCATCGTCTTCAGTTTTGATAGCCTTCATTTGTTCCCTTCTGAACATGTATTTTCTTCTCACCTGTATCACAGGTGTACAAAATTCATGAGACATCATTATCAATTCTAACTTTCAAAAAAATTGTTGCAAACCTGTCACCCACAGATTTGTCCATTCTCATGATTTGTTTTCATATTTGTTCCGCACAAGAACCAAATTCATAATTATGGGACTTTCCTCCCCATAATGGTTTGGCTCAGGAGGCAATTGGACTTCATTATGGGCTTACAATGCTGCCATATCCAAGACCCCTTTGCTTCCTGCACTTTCAACTTCAATCGGCCAAACAACGTGTTAGATTTTCCATGCATATACATTTTATTACACCTTTACCACATCGTCATAACAATCTTAGAATTGTGCACACTTTAATGATTAAATTACTTCCTCAAAAGGAAATACCATTCTTGCAGTTTGGACCAGCAGGCAATCGGTCTTTCCTATGGGCTTACCTTACTGCCATATCCATGACCCTCTACTTCCTGCAATTCATTTCTCAATCATCCAAACAAATTGTTAGATTCTCCATGTACATATATGTGTGTGTGTGTGTGTGTGTGTGTGTG
>ML782724.1:901547-913459 GCA_009831015.1 Picea engelmannii
CGATTTCGGAATTCCCGTTGCAAGAAATTCTATTTTCCCTGACTCCTGAAATCCGAAAACCCAAAAGACCAAGGCTAAGGTTTTCTCGGCTCTTTCATTCACATGAACCTTCGCTCGGAACCTGGGGTCAATTCTCAGACACGCGTCAGGATCCCGTATTTCGGCGAATCCGTGGACAATGCTCCACCATTTCCCAAAATTCTAATCTATGCGGGCCCGACAATCTGGATCCCACGGTCCAGATCTCTCTGGCAATCAACGGACCTGATCAAATCGGTGATTTACCTGGTGCGACTTTGGGAAGTCTACGCTTCCATTTTTCCATAGACGAAACCTCGAAGATCTAGATCAACGGATCTCGTTGATTCCAATCTAACGGATATTATTCCTCCTGAGCTTATGAGTGATGAGAGGTTATCAGCCTTATCTTCCTCGCTGATTAATTAGGTCTAATGGTCACCAACGGCTCTCCAACTGACGGTTGTGATGATGTCGCGATTTCGCATTTCATGACTTCGGGACTTTTATTATGGAAAACCTTGAATCCTTCGATCTCCAGAATTGCGAAATTTTCTCTGGACGATCAATGGTCCAATTCGCTCCTTGATCAATGGCTATGATCTTTTCGCGAATTCCTCATTGCTTCTCCTGAGCCTTTTGGTCTTGCGAAATTTAGGTATCTCCTCGCAACTAACCAGTGTGTTGTTTCTCGATATCGAACAACCTGAAACGTTTTAGTTCTTTCTGAATGGATCTCGACTCTAGATCCCATTCAATCTTCAAAATTCTTTCCTGAAGGATTTCTCCTGCTATATCTTCTGAGATTTTTTTAAGTTACTTACAAGACTAATCTCATAGTCCCAACTCATACGGGTGTTACCCTCTCTTTATGGAAACGATCAACAATGGTCACTCTTGGGAATTAGCAACAGTCTCAAAGGACTCCTCAAACAGGTTATCCTCATGGTCGATTCTAACCATTATAGGTCAGGTAAATCTGACCCTATGTATTTTCACCAGTCCTCTCAATCATGAGGAATTCTATGCTCAAGGTTTAGTCTCTTAATAATGCAGTGGTCATAACTTTCTAAGGATCCTACCCGTCCTTACCAGATTTCCCGAATCATGAAGGGGTTCTTCCTTTGGGTATTAATCCTTACCTAACCAGCCATCTTAATCACAAGAGACTCTACCTGCTTTAGTAGGTAGCCATTGTTACACTAAAAAAGAACCACTGAATTCATGTCCCTTGTCTGGCTCGTGCAGCTTCATAGCACAATTTATTCTACCTCTGTCATTCGCACTCAAATCTTATCCATGATAACGATCAGTGCATCCCTACTCCTATAAGAGTAGTTGTCATTTTAACAGAAGGGTTATAGGAATTTCCAAGTTACAGTTTCATTCTGCAGTCCTTCTCCTTAAAGAGAAACGCAGATAACAATATCTTCTAACGCGGCTTGTGCCTGAGCCCAAGAAGGCCAAGTGTTGTAACCATGCTCTGATACCACTTTGTAACATACCCACTACCTAAATCAAACTTTTTGGTTTAGTTATCAACAATGAGAATCCCCGAAGCTTGCATCAGTGAAATGCCAACCCTGAGCAACGGGTCTTTCATTCTCCTATACGGCTCTCTAACCCCAACCGTGATATTTCCCTGATGACAAATTCAGGTTTTTGGGGTTTTGTTCTTTCTAATGTCAAGGGTTCCTATGCCCTCGAATCTCCGATTCCTGATGAGCTCTCTTCCAGCCTTAACCCTTCTGGGCTATGCCCTCTGGTCCGTATGACCGCTCTCATGAGACCGCAGCCTTATCCTTCTTTCGGGGTTTGGATTCCAAATTCCCGACGCACTCCAATTCCCGCTAGCCCTCCAGGCTAAACTCTTGGTCCATGTAACCTCTATCTCACAAGACCGCAGCCTTATCCCCCATCGGGGTCTCGGACTTTCCAATGTCGAAATGCAAACGTCCCGAGGACTCACGATTCCTCGAATCCTGACGCGCCCTTTACACGCTAGCTCTCCTGGCTAGGCTCCTAGCTCACATGACCACGATCCCCGTGACCACAGTCTTATCCCTCGTCGAGGCTATGGGGTTTTCAATGCCAAAATGCATTGGCTCACGGGATTCTCGATCCTTCGATTCCTGTCTTCCCGCTATGCTGACAGTTGGCCCCCATAATGGCGCTTCCTACTTCCCTAATATACTGATAGTTGGCTCCCACTCATCAGATTTTCGAGCGTCGCGATTCCAAAATACATAAATAAATTGTCTCCAGGATTCCCGATATGCCGACGACACAAACGCCGATCAACAACTTCCTGTCGGGACTTTCCCTGATGGTGTCGATTTCTGCCACGTGTCCTCCTCTGATGGACGGTCTCAATTCCTCTGGGATTTCGAGACTTGTGATGTCCCCATTCTCATGACCTCGGGAGCTCCGATTTCCCGATGCCAAATATCCCGACTCTCTACGGATTCCGGACACCTGTCTCCCTAAACGGACGGCTCAGATTTTGTCGGGGTTTTTACTTCGGACTTCCCCGGTCTCCTATCCACGGGGATGTTGATATCCCGACTCCCGATAGTAAACCTCGATCTCCGCCACGTGTATCCTCAAACGGACGGTCCAGATTTTCCCAGCGTTTCGAGACTTAAAGTGTCTCGATTGTCTTGTCCTTGAGAATCCCGATATGCCTATGGCTGGACTCCCGATGGTAACCCTCGGACAGCTCTGGTCCGATCCGACGGGTGACGGGTAATTGGACCAAGATCTAACGGTCTAGATCCGTTCTTCCTGTGCACACTCCAGAGACTAAACTCCGAGCATCTTAACCCGATCTGACGGTCGACGGGATTTTCTGGATGAGATCCAACGGCTCAGATTGTCCCTCCTTGTGTATTCCTCCACTACTTCGTGGATGTGGAAAGATCAACGGTCCAAATGTTCTCATGGACCTTGGGGGTCTGCGATCCCAATTTCCTAGCTATTCACGAAGATAGAGGAAAAAGGGGCAAGGTAGGTAACGCCCTTGTTTCTTTCGTCAATCTAACGGTTATGAATGACCCTGGGTCTTCCGACGGGATCTCATCCGTCGATTCGTTGCTTATCCCTATGCTACAACCTTGGAATTTTAAGAGGGGCATTCCTCCTCATACAGGGTTATTAAGACTTGCCCATTCAAGTCCTTTTTCCAGGTTCTTAGTAAACCTTCCCAAGGAGGGAATCTCTGTGAAGAGATCTATTCCGGGGCATCCCTGGAGACAGATAAGGGGAAACAACTTCCCGAGAACGGGCTGGAAGTCTGACTTGGTTTAACTTAAGCATAATTAAATTCATTTATCAACATAAGCCATGTGTAGTTTTTCTGTTATAAGCATATACAACTACTGGTACTGATCAAACATCATACAGTCATTCTTATAATGAAAACATTCACAGTTCTGCAACTTATGAGCATAGTTATCAAAATACACATATTTCAAAGTGCAAGAGGCAGAACACTTATCAGAAATAACACCAGGGTTAAGTAACTTCTGAGAGGGGTGCTCGTTTCCACCCAACCGTAGGCTTAGCGACTCCCAGTGGATTTACCACTAGCCACCCCCGAGATGAGACCACGATGCTCTGAGACTCCGTCTCTCTGTCTGCCAGTGACCAGGAGCGAAGGTTGCAATCCTTCCTCTCTGCTATCACTCACTCTGTGTAATGCCAGAGTTCCCCTCATGTTCCCCTTCTCAATCGCTTCTGCCATACGCCTTATCCTCTCATGAGGTTGTGTGTGGCACGATTACCCTCGCGTCGATCAGGCCTGACAGCTCTACAGATAGGCGGTTCACCTCCCCATCCCTCATTAAGCCATCAACCTGTCAGCCTGCAAGGCATTAAATTTCAGGGTCAGCAAGCCACTTTTGGTTCTCCGGGCCAGTGGAGTCCAAATACGGTATTTAATTCTCGGTGGAAGTTAACGCCCCCTTTCCAGGTGCCTTCCACCGCCATCGTGGTCTCTTTTTCAGCACCTCCCCTCTCAGCAGTCCTGCAATATAAATTTATAATGTTATTTACATTCATCGACCTTATTCATAAGGTCCATTCACATCATACATTCACATTTTCATCATGCTTTAGCATGGTAATTCCTATATTAGGATTAATTACAAATTTCTGGGAAACGGGGTGTTACAAGACCACTATAAATGATGTCATTTTTTAGGACAAACAACCAACATTGATCATGATTCTATACAAATTCAAGTACTTTATGTTGGCCCCAAAATATAAAGGTACATGTAATAAAATTTATTAAATTATTTTTAGTTTATTTAGACTATAACATAAAGTCACGTCTAATTATTTAATAGATGTGACTTTACTCCCTTGTATGTATTCATACATGTTTATGTAATCATAAAAGGTATCGGAAAAATAAATAAAATATCATATATTCAATTAAACAGTTTTTCCAGCTTCTAGTTCATATCAGAGCTATCCACCCTCGTCCATTTCCACTATGCCCTCGACTCTGCACATCCTCGCAATTCTACCTGCTCTTCCTACACAACCCTCCTCTTTCCATTGCATCCTCATATTCCCCACTCCTGCAACCTCCAAACCCTCCTTCTACCCCTACCTTCACCCTTACCTCCCATGACCTTGTGCGACCTCCAAACTCTCCATTTTCCCTTACCTCCCACAACCTCATCAACCTTCTTCCTCAGCATTCATCCTCGTGCACTCCACACACCATTATTCTCTTCATTTCCCATGTTTCCCCTCATCTCTCTTCCTCGATTGCATCTCTCTTCCAAAATCCTCTCACTCCCCACACATATCCACGTCATCCCAACTGTAATTATAATCATAATTGATTATAATAATATATGTATATTTCTAATAATTATATAATTATAAAATATATAATAATTATTATAATTATTATAATATATATAATTATATTTATATGTGTAATTAATAAATAGAAAACCCTCACTTATCTTGGCCTTATTCATAGTGAGCCCTCATTTCATATTTCATTAATGGACAGCTTAGGCCTTCTTACCTACGCGCAACAATGAGGAGATCAAAAAAAATCTTGGAGACGCAAAGAAAAAGGTAGGAGGATCAGAGGACAACAATCCCTCCACACAGTAGATAAGAAAAGGGCTCAAGGAGTTTTGTGCAAGCCTTATAAATCAAGTAAATACTTCGTTGGATGCCAAAATCGGCAAATTAAACGAAGAACTAGCAGAGTGCAGTAGAAATTACCACGACATGGGAGCTGAACTCGAAGCGATAGCGAATGGAAATATAAGCAATGGTAATTCAACTTCACACTAGGTACCTCCCCAATCACACTACGAGTCCAACATGGGTACATATAGTAATGGCATGCCCGAAGTGAAGATTAGTGTTCCAGAATTTGATGGATCAAACGCAAGAGAAGCAACAAGATGGGTAAATAAAATCGAGAAATACTTTAGGTATTACCAGATTTCTGATGATGAAGAAAAACTTAATGTCGCATCTATACATCTGAAGGAATTTTTGTAGGATTGGTTCCTATGGTGGAGAGAAAAATCCAAATCGTTATCAAGAGATTGGGTTGTATTAAAAAAGAACTTCTTCCTACATTTTCTCGACACTGAAGAAAAGGGGGTTTTTTCTAAACTCGCCTGATTACAATAGTATGGTACAGTGGAGGGATTTTTTCAGAATATACATGTGTTATCCACACATGTCCCAAATATATCATAAGTTTGGCTACTTCAAATAGCCTTATCATCATTGAAGTAAAATATTTGAAATGAGCTCGAATTCCCTGACATTGAGAATATTGAGAAAGCTCGTCAGAAATCCAAAATCACTGAAAATAAAATTAAAGTATATCAAAAGACATCATGGCACTCACTCAAAGACTCTATCTCCAAATATATTCCACCTCACAAAAGGACACCACCACCATACACGAGACAAGATAAGGATCGATGTTTTAAATGTAACTCACCTAATTGGAAACCAGGCCGTAAGTGCAAAGACAAAAGGTTTTTTCATTGCTAAATAGACAAGAGTGACAACGACAAGGATTAATAATAAAGGGACATATCTTCATCTGATGAATAAACAAATAATGAAGACTCACAAAATCCCCATGAGTCAAGAAATCAAAACGCAAATCTGACGCTCTTTGTCACTACAATGAAGGTTATTTCTCAGCCCCAAACTATGAAAGTTTATGGTTATGTTAAGAAAACTAAAGTAACATTGCTCATAGACCGTGGCAGTTCACATAACTTTATATATACAAATATAGAAAGGCAATTAAACATATTCATTCATCCTACCTCTGAATTTCAAGTCTCCATCTCGGGAAATAGGACTACTTCATGTGATGGGAAATGCCACAAGGTAGAAGTATCCATGAATGACTGCAAATTAAACTATCCTATGTATAATATGCCAATTGGAGGGGTAGATATTGTCTTGGGGGCCCAATGGTTAGTGACACTTGGTATTGTGGGATTAAACTTACAAGAGAAATTTATAAGATTTTATGAAAATGGGGAAAAGTGAAAATTACATGGAATTAATTGTCCTCCACCACAAATAGTCTCATCTAATAGATTGGAAAAAATGATTAAAAGGGGAGCCTGGAATTATTTCTTACACTGCTATGCAATAGAGGGAACTACTAATGAGGAGTTTAGATCCAAACATTCGTCTTTACCCATGCTTCAAGGAGGGATGACTTGTAATAAACTTTATTAAATTATTTTTAGTTTATTTAGACTATAATGTAAAGTCACATCCAACTATTTAATAGACACGACTTTACTCTCTTGTGTGTATTTATATACATTTATGTAATCATAATAATGATTAGAAAAATAAATAAAATATTATATATTGAGTTAAACAATTTTTCCAGCTTCTAGTACCACCAAGAAAATGTGAGAGGTCCTACCATTGGTAGTGGATCATGCAAGCCTTCATTATGTATGTGATGGTGCCTCACAAGGTAATATGAATACAAGTATGGTAGGGGGTGCAATACACTATAGGAACCATGTCATATATTTAAAATGAGGAATAAGTATTCATTGCAAGAAGCATGCAAAAGCTCATGGAATTGAAATGGATCTGACAAATTCTCTTGATCTAGAGATAAACACTTTGGTGGAGTACTTGTACTCCAAGCTATTATGTTATTGGTTGAATGTCCAATCCCATTGGACACATATCTTCACTCTCATGTTGTAAACAAAGTCAAGACTATCGTGCTTTGATTCCACACTATGTTTTTTTATTCACATTTATAGAGAACACAACACAAAGGTGGACAGAGTTGCAAGAGACACTTGTGATCTAGCAAAAGGTAAGGTTGAACTTCCTTTTCTTAAAGAATAGGAGAACAACTCCAAGAGGTATATGTTCACCTCCTAAAATATATATTCTATTGTAGCACAAGATAGACACATTTTTTTTTTTTTAAACTAAGCAATTTTCTATGTTTTATATTGGTATCTCTTAGGAATAGCATCCATGTTAAGGCCCTTGGGCCCCTATGTTATGGCCCTAATAAGCATTCATTATTAATTTATTTATTATATTAGTAGGTAGGCTAGAACCTTTCATTGTACCCTTTCATTATGATCATGCCCTTTGTCTCCTATGATCATGCCCTTTGTCTCCTATATATATATATACCAAGGAGACCTAGTCTTAGAGTCACCATATCTTGTCTGAATTGGATATATTGTAAAAGGAGGTTTCCCTCTCGAAGTGGATTGTATTCATTGACTCTTTATCATTTTCAAGGTACTTGGTTCATAAAATTTGGTATAAAGAACATCGATCCTAGGGTTTTGTTGCTTCAAGATAGTCATCTTGGAATTTTCGCTATAATTTTTTTTGGGAGGCTTCAAATAACAAAATTTCGAGGCTACTCGGGATACATATCACCATACATCTGGTAAAAGTTTCAATTTATGGTTCATTGTACTTTCATAGATATATCATATGGAAGATAGGGTTTTTTACTCATCCAGAAATCCATTTTAAACGACTCGTTTTCGAATTTTCCATATAGCATTTTTGGGGGAAGTTTTATACAGTAAAAATTTTTGGAGACTAAGGATAAATTTCATAGTATAGGTGGTCACAATTTTAGGTTTTGGTTCATTATACTTTTAGATATATAGTCCATGGAAGACAAGGTTTGTGACTAATCCTAAAATCAATTATCTTGGCATTTTTCGTTGTAATTGTTTTCCAGTGAAGTTTCAAACTCTGAAATTTTCAGAATCCTGATTTGACATAGTGACATACATGTGGAAATAATTTCATATTTTGAATCATTAAATTTTATGATATATTTCTTGCGGAAGTTAGGGTTTTTTACAAGTTATTTTCTAGTGATTTTAAGAGCTTTTTACATGGTTAGCAAGAAAACAATTTGAATATTTGTTAGAGACATCTTCCAATGTCTTTAAATAACACAAGATTTGTTGTCAAGTGGGTAAAAAATATGTTTGGGGAAGAATACACGCGGGAAATACGCATTGTTTCACATGGTTGGAAACACATTGTTTCACCTGGTTGGAAACCCCTATAACCCATGTTGGTACCCTTTCTAGTAGTACCGCATTAGACAAAATCTCACTTCCACATACCTTTGGGTATATAGGAACTCCCCTATGTATACCTGAAACCAACCTTAGATAAGATATACATCCTTCATGTTTTTATACAATACTAAGAATAGCACTCGGGGAAACCACTCTCTAGTGCCTGGGTAGTCGGGTAGTATGACTAAGGCAATGATTGAGCCTCCTTAGTTAGTGCCTTGAGATATTGGTCCAGGTACTATTGTTGGACCTCACACATATATCAAAGAGCTATAAAACCTGACACTCCCTTCTCCTTAGTACCCAGTAACTTTTTTCCATGGATCCAAAGAAAGATCCAAAATTTGCGTCACCAATTAAACCTCCAGAAATCTTGTAACACCATGTTTCCCCCAGTTTGTAAATATAACTATATTGGACAAGAGACTATGGAAAACTCAATATGTGTGAATGTTTGATTTGATGGACGTTTGTATAAAAGGTCAATGAATCTAAATTTTGTTATTTAGTAGAAAATGGATAAGTGTTGCATGACTGTTGGAAGGGGGTTGTGCTAAGATAGACCACGAATGTTATGAAAGAGATGGTGAAGGGGACCAAGAATGGTTGCGTTAACCTCCACCAGACCAGTACTTTGTTGGAATTAATTTCTCAGGATCAGAACAATCCTCTGACCCAGGAATGAATTACAGTCAGGTTGGTAGGTGGGAAGACCTCCTCAAGAGTTAATGAGGGGATGGGGAATACTGCCCATCTGTAAGGCTTCCAGACCTGACCACAGACTGGGAATTTGGGCCACACGCAATCTTGTTGAGGAAGGCAAGAAAGGAAGGCGTGGTGGGTAGAGGGGGACCTGCGAAGAGTGCAGAGACGAGAGACTGAGCTCTCGAGTTCGAGGAAGAACTGTGAAAAGAGTGTGTTCTGATCTCAGGAAATAGAGACTGACTCAGGAGAAGGAGGGTAACCTTCATCCCTATCTATGACTGAGTCAGGAGAAGGAGAGTAACCTCCGTCCCTATCTATTTATGTGTCGGGAGAAGGAGAGTAACCTTTGTCCCTAACTTTTGTTGAGTCGGAAGAAAAGATTCAATCTTGAATCATCGTGGTCTATCTCGGGGGTGGCCAGTGGTAAATCAGTTAGGAGTGACTGATCCTATGGCTGGGTGGAAACGAGCACCCCTTTCAGCAGTTGCATCACGTCTTATGGTTATGATAAGTGTTTTCATGCTTTGTGCTTTGAAATGGAATAATGAATGAATGCATGTATGTATACATTTAAGATTGGCCTATGTATTGACTGATCAAGTGATGTGTATGTATTTATATCCCTAAGGGATTATGCTTCTGCTTGATTTTCCATATGCTCGAGTTTAACCCTCGAAGGTGTTTTCCCAAGGAATTACCTCACAGTTCCCGAGTTGGAGCAAGCCTCTTAACACTGCTACCGTCTCGGTAATCCCACCAAATGACCCCACCATGTTTCAAAACTTAAATTTCTTCGAACTAGGAAGGCGCTCCCTTCAAACCAGTAGCCTAAGAGACCTTAGGCTCTCTCCCATGGCATTAACTGAATCTTAGCTAAGAGTAGAGATTATAGCCCAAGATTCATCATAGGGTCCATATGACCATGGTCTAGAAACCCTGCGCTAAATCTGAAAGGAGCTAGCTCTTGATGGATTCAGAGCTTCGAGATCTCGAAGCCCTGGGATGTGAAACTTCACAACTATTCAAATTACCCAAATGTCGGAGTCACGAAAGGTTGTGAGTCGTTGATCTGGGGAGTTCGTTGGGGCCCCTTCTTGACCATATGATCGCTTAGTGGAAGGTTTCGCATATGGTACTTCGGCGAAATTCCACTTCGGGAGGATAGAGATGCTATAGCATCAAAATCCTCGAACGTCGAAGTTAGGAAGTAAAGGAGATTCGTAGATTTGGGGAGGTCGTTTGGAGACCCACCTAACGTCTGATCATTTAGGAGGACGGACCCACACATGGTACTTCGGTGAAGTCCCACTTCGAGAAAATGGAGTGGCAGTGAAGCCAAAACCCCGAAGGCTAGAGCCGTGAAGTGACCAAGACCGTTGATCCGGGAATCCTTCGAGTTCTCTTGTAGTCGTCGTATCTACGATGAATTCATCCCGGCGTTGACCACTTCGAGAGAATAGGGGTATTGTAACGTCGAAACTCCCGAAGGTCAGAGTTTCAAAGTGATGTCGACCATGGATCTAAGGATCCTTCAGGATCCCTCTCAGTCGTCGATGTATAGGGGAACGTGTGGCGCTATATCCTTTAGTATGAAGAGTTGGTACTCCAGGAAAATTGAGGTGTGGCATGTCGATAAGCTATGAAGCCCGAAGTAACAAGAGTCATCGATCTGAGGGCGCTTCGGGACTTATCTTAACCATGACATCTAGGTTGTGGTCATCCCAGCACTGACCAACTCTGGTAGAAAGGATAATTTTACACCATGAAACCCCCAAACGTTGAAGTTACAAAGAAGCAGAGGTCATAGATCTCAAGGGTTACGTGGACCTACCTTGGCTGCGAGATCAAAAGGCATGAAGGACGATCAGTCTGGAGTGACATGGTGTAGTGACGTCACCCAGGGTGACGTCGACCCAAGTTTGATGTGTCACGTGTCACTTGGATTCATGTGTATTTCATACCCTATAGACCCATTGGAATGTGACACATGTCACCCTTATCCCTTTACACGTTTCAGCCCCTGGTATGAGGTTGTTTAGCCAGAATGGTTGGCGAAGTGACTGGAACTCCAGGAGTCTAGGACTTCAGGACTCCAGAGGATTTGGGGTGTAGTATTATAAAGAGTCCAAAGGGCCTGAAGTGCCGAAGTGGATCCTAGTCGTTGGCACAAGAAGGCACGTAGCAGTAGATTGTTAACTCCGGAGAAAAGCCACTCCAGAGGAAATGAAGTGAGGTGCTTCAAAAATCCATGAAGCCCAAAGTAGTGGAGCAGATCTGATTCGTCTTTTGGTAAGGACAAGTGTCGCCAAATTCTCCACTCCTAAGCATAAGTACTCTGGAAGAGTTGAAGAGTGTAGGTGTGAGGAATCTCGAAGGCTAGAGTCATGAATTCATCTCAGTTGTCTGTGAAGTAGGACACGTGGCAGAAGATATGCCACTTCGAAGAAAAGCCACTCTAGAAGAAAGTGGAGTTGGAGAAGCCAGAACTCCTGAAGGCCAGAGTGTCGGAGTTCATCTGAGTCATTCGTCAATAGAGGATAGGTGTCAGCAGATCCTCTACTTTGGAGGATACCACTG
>ML782725.1:9533-19538 GCA_009831015.1 Picea engelmannii
GTCCAAATGGATTTTAGGTTATATGAGTGAGAACCCTGATATTAGATGCATTATCACAACCAATGTGTTAAAGCCAAAATAACATGCAACTCAAATAGTGAGAGAAGAGCTATAACATCAAACTTTTTCTTATAGCATAAATCATCCCCAACACAAGATTACATGAAGGGCTAAGGAGGGATGACATCCTTACACTTAGTCCCTTCTCATGTGCAAAGGTTTACCTTCAAAGATATCATTTCTAGCAATAACAACACTAGCCACCCAAACTTAATACCATGATCATCCAAAAGAAAAGAGAGATATGAAAAGAGAGCCTTGTTACCACACAATCTAGCACCTTAGTGCAAAGCCTTCACAAGGTTGCAAGACTAGTGGAACATCGGAAGATGTCACCACTGTCACCTAGGCAACAACTTCCCTCGTTTTAATGAAGGAGTAAATCCAACACAAGGGAGGCTTCCCTAGTAGCCTCCATGAATCCCTATGCAAGGCACAATCAAGTCTAAGGCTCCCCGTGTAGCTACTCAATCTACCACCAATAGAATAAGATAAACAAGGTAAGGATAAGGTGGTAAGTTAGTGCAATTTCCAGATTTGAATGGATGAGGATCTAGGTCAATTTGGAAGGTTTACCAAGTTAATTTTAGGCTAAGAGGATCCCCAAACACTTCAAAAGAAGAAAATGCTATTGGTTGTTGTAAAACTTGAAAGAAAGGTAGTAAATCACAGCAGAAATACAAGTTATGACAACAACAATAAAATTAGCCCTTGAACAAGTAATAAACCAATGAAGAAAGAGGCTAAATAATGTATTAAACTAGGGTTTTATTAACTAACAAAATCTGAAATTATGAATTCATTTAACTGCCCTAAAACCCTAGACGTCCAGTCGTAAAAGGATGAAATAAAAAATCAACAATGCAATTTAGAGTTTAAAGATGATTGTTAAGTCAACAATATGCATGAATATCAAAATGTCCTAGTCTTTTATGGATGAAAATGAATACATTGCTGTAATAAAACCCTAATCTAGCCTTAAACAATGAAAAGAGTTGAAATTTGTGTTGTTTTTCTTCATATGAGATATGATCGATGTATTATTACAATGATGAGTGTTCCATATATAGGGAACATATGGTGACCATCCATAAAAGGATGCGTCCATTGAATAATAAATAACTATTTATTATTATCATTTACTTATTATATATGATATTTAATAATCAATAATTATATTATTAATTATTATTTTGAGAGAATGTCTTTCCGATGTTGTCCAAACATTAACACTCCCTCTCAACGAGGGAGACATTCTGCATCATGCTAAGCTTGTATTTGAAGTATACAAACTTCACCCTAGACTCGTGAAACTTGTCTGTCATTCTTGGGAGACGTCTCTCTCCCACCTGAATTGAGGAGAAACTCCTTCTGCGGCTCTCCCTCTGAGCCAATTAACTCTCTCTAAGATCATGCTCACTCTGGGTCAGCAAGTAATAGCATATAGAATCTTGAGTCTTTATCATTCCTTGTCAAATCACCATGACTAGGACAAAGACCACACCAGGATCTTTCACCACAAGTACACACATGTGAGTGAATGTCAGCCTGATTTTAACTGACACGTGGAAAATACTTCAATCACCTCGAGTCCATATTATTCCTTGTCATGATCAAGGAAGGATTACGTCTGGGCCCATTTACCACATGTGCACCTTTATGATAAATGTATCCTATCTCCCTTGGTCTGCAGCCCAATCTAGGAGAAGTTTTGCCCGATGCTGAAACATCAACAATCCCTCTTAGCTAGGGAGGTATTTATCCATAGTAGTACACAACTACTGTCCAGAGACACGTAGTCTTCGCCAATGGTACACAACCACCATAGTAGCAAAAGCACACATGGCACTCCCCTGTGGACTTCTTGAGGCTACTCCCTCTAGGAACACTTAGGGTCAACTTCCCATAGTGTGTGACGTCAAGGGTCAACTCCCTTGACATGTCCTCATGTGCTTTCCACATGGGACGTTGGGCTATAAGCCCAAATGCACTTATCCCTTCTTGAATAAGTGTCCCACTTATCCCTTCTCGAATAAGTGTCCTCACAGATCAACTCAACTCAATTCACAGAGGAGTACGATCTGGAGAAAGTTTGTCACACATGGCACTCCCATGTGGACTTCTAGAAGCTACACCCTCTAGAAACACTTAGGGTCAACTCCCCATAGTGTGTGACGTCAAGGGTCAACTCCCTTGACATGTCCTCATGTGTTCTCCACATGGGACGTTGGGCTATAAGCCCAAATGCACTTATCCCTTCTCGAATAAGTGTCCACTTATCCCTTCTTAGATTTGTGTCATCACAGATCAACTCAACTCAGTCACAGAGGAGTATGATCTGGAGTATGTCTCAGGAAGCTGCAAACATCAAGACTCCCTCTCAACGAGGGAGGCATTCTCTGCCACGCCAAGTCTGTCACGGAAGTACTTGAACTTCGTATTGGTTTGGTAAGAATATCAACAACCTGCTCATCTGTAGGAAGGTACTGTTGCCGTCCTAATACACACCTGGGTTATCGTGGAAGAAACCTTCAATCCACTTGGTGTGTCCTTGGGGGCAAGTCTCGAGTCAAGGTGCTGTCACCTGATCCTCGACTCCTCCGTCTAGGCCAACTCTTAGCGAAGCCAAGGGGGGTAGTCCCTATAAAAATAAACTAAGGCTTTCTAAACTATGAAAGAAAGAAAACTTTACTCTAGGAGTTTATTACTTGAAAATAAAACTAGATCAATTAACATTTAACATTTATCATCATCATACTCAAAAAGGTACTTGCTCATCAACATGCATAGATCATCATCAGATAGTCAAAATAAGATACTTGTCCATAAACATGCATGTATATTATCAAAGGATACAATGTCTGCAAGACTTAAACATAAAGTTAGATAAATGCATAAATGAAAGGATTGCTCACATGAAAGATAGATTACTCAATGAATAAAATTGCTCGCATAAGACAAAGATAGATAGTATATTTTAACCAGTGCCTTAAATGGAGTCGTGGGCAGTGTAGATCGAAGAATTTATTAGGGTTAATTTTGTAATTAATTTAGTGGAAGTGTTCTAAAAAAAAAAAATTAATCAAAATTTTCTCAGGCAAAAAAGTGGACTTTTTTGGGCCTTTTGGGGGCTTTAAAAGGTCCTAACCTGGGCTCTTTTTATAGAGTTTTGTTTGCTGTTTTAGGACAGCAAACTAAAGATCTCTAAATAGCTTAAATAAACAATTTAAACTAAGCTAACTTTAGATCTCAAACTTTAGATGCAAAAGACCTAAAAATTGCTTTAACACTTGCCTAGATTCACCTTTAAAATGAAAGATTTTAAATTAGATCTAGCAAGTTATGCATGCATGTATTAGATATTGAAAATTAAACCAAGAAACTACTCTAAACCAGCATGAAACCAAAAGAAAGAAGTAAGGGAAAGAGCTTATCCAATGTTCTGAGTTTCTTGCTTGAGCTTGGAAAACTTAAGCTATGGGGCTCTCCTTGATGTGAAGAAGAGGGTGAATGCCTTCTTTAGGAACTCTTTGGACAACAAAGGAAGTAACCAAACTTTTTATCCTCTCCAACAGATTGGTGCTACCTGCAATATTAACACCTGCAAACTCTTGTATTTGGTGTTTTTCTACACAAACCAGCTTCAAAGCACATTAGTTTAACCGAAAACACACATGCATTAAAACAATTGAGTATAGATCAACAAATCAATTGAATAATAAACAAATTATACAATTC
Organism: Picea engelmannii; assembly: GCA_009831015.1. Lineage (NCBI taxonomy): Eukaryota > Viridiplantae > Streptophyta > Pinopsida > Pinales > Pinaceae > Picea > Picea engelmannii. Next base: position 13,332 of record ML782725.1, read on the forward strand.
ATTCCATTTAGATAACAATATCCCTGTGATTAGCCAAATAACAAAGAAATTATGCATGTAATTAATACAACATCACCTCATAAGTCTAGCAATTCGTCCACACATTAGCTCCATACACCATGAGTAGCTCCAAAGACTTTTTATTCCAAAATATGGAAAATGTTACAATGGACTTCTTCACCCAAGACCGAACTGACCAAATGAGGAGGGTCGACCTCTCTTAAATAGATATGGAGGTGAGGATCCCTAGGCAATGCTTGCGCTAGGGTTAGGGATTTGGAGGATGGCGTGAGAGGAGGAGCTACGTACTAGGATTGAGGGAGAGTTTACGTAAGGGTTGAGGGAGATAGGTAGAGTTGACTAGAAGTGAGTGGAGGGTGATGTAGGGAATGAGGGAGTTACGTAAGGGTTGAAGAGGGAGCGAACTAGGGAAAGAGGGGAGTCACGCACGAGTGGAATGGGAGTGAGGTACGAGTGAAGGGAAGGCTACATAGAGTGAGAGAGGAGTTACGTAGGGATGAAGGGAAGCTTATGTAGAGTGAAGGAGGAGTGATGTATGGTGAAGAGGGAGTTACGTAGGCAAAGTTGAGTGAGAGTGACGTGGGGAAGAGGGAAGCTACGTATGGTAAAGGGGAGTGACGTGAGGATGAGGGCGAGTGATCTAGGGAGAGGGTGAGTGGAGCGTGAGTTTAAGTGGTAGGTGGGACGAGTGATTAAAGGAAAAAGGGGAGTGAGGCGTGAGTTTAGAGAGAGATTTGGAAGTGAATGGAAGCGTGGGCCATATGAGAGATGCGTGAGGAGCCACCTAGGATGGGAGTCGAGTCCCTACATTGGGAACTCCTCCCAAAAGCCATGTCATCCAATCTAAGTCGACCCTCTCATCTTAGTTGACTTACTTTAATGTTTAGTCAACTAAGGACACCCAAAACATTTTTTAAATCAATGTTCCCAGTTTTCCTAAAATTTAGGAAGCTCAATTAATTACCCCTTTTCCATATTTTTGAGTAAAATTGATCTTTTTAGCGATAATAATCGCTTTTTAGCCTCGAATGATGGGAAATAGGGGTTTACATCATGCTCTGGACTAGAAAACGACTGTAAATATGGCATCTGATGCCATATTTTTACACTTATTGACTCAGAATTAATAAATTCCAATTTTGCGAGAATTTAATTAATTCACTAAAACTTAAAAAAAACCTATCAAACTTAGCCGCAATTTCCAAATAACTCGGATACTATGTTCCAGTATGAGGTTATATACATTTTGACACTAGACATTGGATTTTCCATGCCGAGACCTGCTTGTCAACACATACTTCGGCTTTGGAGCAAGTCTTTTTCTGAGTGAAAAAACTTAGAAATTATTTAATCTTCTCACTAAGGTAAGGAGAAAAAATAATTAACAAGTGAAAAAACACTCCGGAGTATGTGCCCACTCCTAGATCAAGGGTGGCCAATAGCCTTTTACATTCTCTCATACTTAGAACATTTATCACAGTAGTGGAAATGCGGGAAAAAGGGGCTTTTTCAGGGCCTGCTGAATCACTGAACTCTGCATGTATGAGCGCTGCTTGCTCATTCTCTGGCAGCTCTTCAGGAAATCCAGCTTGTGCAAACTGGTGGATAACAGGTACAACACCAGTACTTCCTTCCTCTGCACCATGTCTCAGATGTAATGGTACTTGATCTCAATGTGGTTCGATTTGTCATGAAACACTGGATTATCTGAGATCTTCACACAAATTTGGTTACCATTATGAATAATGGTGAAATCCAACACATGTTCGGATAAATCTGTAGGAGCTTGCAAAGCCCCACACTGCTTCACAGACTGACATACTTAATGCAATGTACTCTGCTTCTGCTGTGCTCAAAGCCACAGAAGTCTGTTTCCTGCTACACCAGGAAACTATGGAAGATCCCAAAGTGAAGCAACACCCGAAAGTGCTCTTTCTGTCCACTGCGCTCCTTGCCCAATCAGAGTCAATATATTCCTGCCATATCATATCAATACTGGAAGTATATCTCAGACCATGTCCAACTGTGTAGTTATCTCAACACATGCTTCACAACAATCCAGTGTGTCTATCTCGACTGACTCATAAACTGGCTAAGTGCACTCACTGCATAACAAATATTTGGTTTGGTGTTAACCAGATACATCAATTATCTAATCAGCTGTCTGTACAAAGTCGGATCAATTTCGTCAAAATTGGAAGAAGACACACTTAGTTTCTTCAGATTCGTCACCATTGGTGTAGCCATGGGCTTCAAGTTCAGCATCCCAAACTTCTTCAATATCTCAAATGTGTACTTCCCTCGACTCAGGAAGATCTCATCAATTCTCTGCCACACCTCTAGTCCCAAGAAGTAGTGCATCATACCAAGTTCCTTCATTCTCAAACTTAGAGGCCAACACATACTTGCATTCAACAATAAGGCTCTCTGTATCGGTGAGGAATAAGTCATCAACATAGAGGACCAAAATCAAGGACTCACCATTAACAGTATTGTAGTACAGGCTGGGATCAACAACACTTTTGCTGAAGCCCAAAAATCATCAGGTGTCCATTAATCCTCGCATACCAAGCTCAAGGTGGTTGCTTGAGTCCATACAAGGCCTTCTTCAACCTTCACACATGAGACTCCTCACGTATCACAAAACCATATGGCTGCTCGATGTATACTTCTTCCTCAATCTCTCCATTGAGAAAGGTTGCCTTTACATCCATCTGATGTACTCTCCAACCCATGGATGTTGCAGGGGAAATAATCATCCGGATAGAAGTGTATCGAGCAATAGGAGAAAATGTCTCCTCATAATCTATTCCCTCCACTTGAGAGAATCCTCTAGAAACAAATCTCATTTTGTGCCTCTCGATGCTCCCGTCAACTATGTGTTTGATCTTGTAGATCCATTTGGAAGTCACTGCAAATTTCCCCTCAGGTCTCGAAACAATATCCCACACATCATTCTTCATGATGGACTGATACTCCTCCATCATGGCATCTCTCCATACTGGATGACTAGTTGCCTCCTCATAATAGGAAGGTTTAGAATCAATGATGTGGCTCATAGCTGCGACATAAGACGAATATTTCTGAGGTATCTTGCTCTCTCGGAAGGTACCATCTCTTCCTGTCTCTCACTCAATCTGTCTCTGACCAGGGATGTAGATCCGGTATTCCTCCGAAGACTCACTGTACCCCACAAATGTACCCTTTCTACCTGAAGGGTCTTGCTTGGTCTTTTTCTCCTTGGGTACATGAATGTATACTGAACACCCAAATATCCTGAAGTGTCCAACCTCAGGCTTCACTTCGGTGACGACTTCCTCGGGAGTCATGTTCCTCAAGGACTTTTGTTCTGAACATACACTACAGTCATGGATGCCTCTGCCCACAGAAACATAGGTAAATGTTGATCATGAATAATCGCCTTGACTGTCTCAACAATAGATCTGTTCTTCCTCTCTGCAACCCCATTCTGTTGAGGGTTGTGAGGAACGGTGTACTCCCTCTTGATCCTTGCCTCAAACATCTCTAGGACACATCGAGGTTCCCTCATGGAATCAATGTCCCCCAAGACATATCGAGGTTTCCTCATGAAACCAATGTCTTGGTTCCTTCATCTAGTAATCCACTGATTACTCTGCAATCAACTAGTAGCATACTGCTAGTACCATGCCATCGGTAGATCAAATCATCCGCCACATTCTTTATGACTATGCTGCAATCAGCCAGTAGCACACAACTACTACAATGTTGCTGGAATTCTGAATATACGTTTTGACTCCTAGGAGACCTTGCATAGAGTCCATGGCAGAATCATTTAACAAAATATCCCAAAGACTGGTATATGCATCGATAATTATCCAAACATAACCAACATCCATCATTCCTATTTCATGAGGATCCATAAAGATTCTTGAACCAAGAGAAGAGTGCATATGAGCCACGAAAACTATGGATTGCATTTGACATTAATTTGTATAGTTCCTCTCTTATGGCTTGCTGGTCTGCAATTGGCGATATTGCTGATCTATATTCTAATTCCGACCCAACATCCCTAAGCGCGTCACTCAATGAGGTTACTGCACCAGAATCAAATTCATCATCTTGGTGGGCAACAATAACTCTTCTCTAGCGAATTCGATCTTGCAATACAATAAAATTATAGGGAGAAGAAGATCACTTCCATCCTCCATCTTTAGAACAATCGCAGGTTGTGGGGCATAATCTGGGAGATGGCTACCTTCGGGATTATTATGCACACATCTTACATGCCTGCCATCTCTCATCTTAATTAAGAAGCCTTTTGCTCCACTTTTCACTTCATCTGCAGAGTCAAATTTGATAAACCAATGTCAAACTGCTTCGATGATACTTGAATTAACATAATCCTCATCTTTTCGCTGAAGCTGTCTGCCATGCTCCCATTGTTCGATGCCATGCTCCCATTGTTAGATGACATGCTTGAGCTGCATTGAACTTCCGCTGTAAGGTGATTTCGACAAGTTTTCTATATAAATTCTTGCCTTGCAATTCCTTTTATTGAAACCCCAAAACCTTCTTCTGAAATAACTGCATCGTTTGGCCAGGGCACCAGTCAAAGGAAACATAGAAACAATGATTTCATTTTTGACAGACATGGTTGGGCATATCACAGGTCCGTGAAAAGCACCCATTGGGGATATTTCTTGGCTTTGATGTTTTTTTACAGGAACTGTACCCAAGACCCTTCAAGGATCACAAAATCTTCGCGCGTGCAAGCTTCGTCATAGCTTGCGTTTATTGCTTTTATTATACAGTTTTATTTTCTTCCATTTACCTGGGCCCTCCTATGAGGGAGTGAGGCCCAATCCTGCTCTGATACCATGTTGTTTTTCTTCATATGAGATATGATTGATGTATTATTACAATGATGAGTATTCCATATATAGGTAACATATGGTGACCATCCATGAAAGGATGCGTCCCTTGAATAATCAATAACTATTTATTATTATCATTTACTTATTATATATGATATTTAATAATCAATAATTATATTATTAATTATTATTCTGAGAGAATGTCTTTCCGATGTTGTCCAAACATCAACAATTTGGAATTTTGTGATTGACTATTGGGAGAATGATTAGTGCCTACTATATTTTTGGGCATATGGGGTCAATTAAGGACTCCTTGAAGAGATGTGAGTAGATCTAGGGTGATATCTAGGGTTGTTCACTACTAACCCTAGAAGATCCTCCTAGTATATCACCAGGACTTCAAAGATAATTCAAGGGAAGGTTCTTCACTAGTAACCTTCCAAAGGTTTCAACAAGAAGGGCTTGTTCAAGAGAATGCACAACCATCACTAGAGAAACAACTTTACACTTACATATTCATAAACAAAACCACAAGATAACAAGAGACCACTTACTCAAGAAATCTTTCATCCATCAAAACGCTAGCAATGAACATCCATGAAGTAGCAAAAGCATCCACTAGACATATTCTTCAAAAGGTCGCTCTAACTAGCCATCCATAGTGATTTGTATAAGAGAGAAAGTAGTAGTAGATTTGTTGCCTCCTCATAACTGGAAGGCTCTGTATCAATAATGAAAGACATTAGTGCAACATAACTAGGGAACACTTTAGGAGGATGGCTTACTCAAAAGGAAGTAGAAGGAACACCAACTTGCTTTGTTGCCTCCTGCAATGTTTAGGCGAGCCATCTAGGCTTTCTGGCTGAACTAAAAGGTAAAGAGGCACCTCCTGCACCTCTGGAAGCTTGCTGATCTGAATTTGTTTTTCCCGATTTTTCTGATTTTTGCAGATCTGTTTTTGGGACAGCAAGCTCTTCTAACTCCACGGTCACTGTTGGAGGTTCCTAAAGAGTCCTTTGCTTCCATTATGGCTATAAGTAAAGCCAAGCACCATTGTCATGGATATAAAAGCCATTCGCTTCCATTATAATCCACATGTCCTCTCACATACCAATTGCATCATCTTCCAGTGTGGTGGTAATGGCTTCCTCTTGAATTGGCTCTACAGGGATGAGCTTGACATCCAACTGTCCTATCACACTCTCTTGCATGATGGCTGCTTGTCCTATTGCCACCTGCAACTATAATAGCATCGGTGACATGCTTCCCTATCAACCCATTCGGGGGAATATGGAAATCATGTTTTTCATAAGATTTTGCTGGAATTTTT
>ML782725.1:54014-65767 GCA_009831015.1 Picea engelmannii
TTCACTTTATGTCTCCTAATTCACCCACAAAGTGAATTAATAGTCATTTTAGGCATAAATGACAAAATTTCACTTTTGACTTAAATCTCCTAAGTCAAAGTGAAATTAGACATAAAGTACAAGGCACAAAGTACATAGTACTTTCCACATGTGTTTAGGATCTCACAAACACATGGGGAACACCTCCCAAAGTACATAATCTCAACAGTTCCGGTCAGCTCTCGTGTCTCATTTTCTCAAAGCTAAGTTGAAGCTATAACATTTGCTACTGTACTTGTTAGTTCCCTAAGCATGTTCTGAATTAGGAATATATATGTTAAATGGGAATCCTTTGTAGAATATTAAAGTATTGTTGTAACAAAGCCGCAGAGAGATAAAGCTCTTGAGAATGAGTTAAAGTATGTAGATTTTCACAGTTCCTCATAATGTTGTGGAAATAAACTGTGTATGGAGTGGACACTCCACCCATTATCAGGGACTGTTGAAGCAATAAGTATGAAAATAGTGCTGGGGTGGGGGGTATATAAAAGTGAAGATAATTTGATTGTTAGGGCAAAGGATAGACAACATGCCATGCACACTAAAGGTAATTTTGGTTCAGAACATGTTATCCTTTACATATGTAAACTCTTCATATATTTAGATTTTAGTAAACTAAATGTTTCCACGAAATATTAGCAAATATGTACTGTTTTATAGGGAAGTAGTTTATTGTGGATTTGAAGTCAGAAATCTGGCCGGGCTGGGCAACAATCAATGGATCGAAAGCTAAAAAGCAACTCAGATATGATTATGGGATCTGGACAGAACATTCATTTTTGGATTATGGGATATAACACTCATGGAAATCCTTTATCTAGACACATCGACAACAACTATTAGAAATGTAAGGGAACGATGAGAGTTTAACCTAGGATTTGCAATAATTTAGTGAAAAGAAAATGATACAAAAATCAAGAGAAGAGTGCCCTTAACAGGGTAAATCTAATCTTTGGGCATAAATTAGTGATTACATTCATTTTTGGGGGCACTTTATTTATTTATTTTTAATTATATATAATGCTCTCTTCGGAGAGAGATCCATAGAAGCAAATTGGCATCTATCAAACTGCCATAGCTATGTAACACAAAAAAAGTACAAAAGACACTGATCATCCCATGGATGATAGAGACGTTCATACTCCTGAGTCCTAAGTACTGCGACCATGGAACAGAGAGAACTAGCTAGCGCTATGGCCTTTTTGGACAATACGAAACACTAAGTCAGATATTTGATAGATTATCACAAAAGAATTAGGGACAAACAGATTGCCTTGGACATATTCATCTGGTCTTCACGGGTAAAAACCCGGCTTCATTGGCCCTCAATGAAAGTTGATTGTTGCTGGTTGTTCACATTATCCATGATGATTTCGAAACTATTGAGCACCTTCCTTTTGAATTTCTAATCACATTGCCATGGATGACTAGTGTCAAGGGTTCAAATATGAACGCCTAATTGGTAGTAGGTACAAGGCATAATACATTTCTTGCTCAAACTGAATCTGGGCGTCTTTTTCCCAAATGTATCTCTAACTATATGGTCGTGCCCAAGATTTGTTTGTTTGATACCCTGCTGTGGGAACGCTTGCCCAGGGTTGAGGACATTGGTTCGGGGTCATGCTTTGCCATGAAATCATTAAAGCAGGGGTGAATATTAAAGGGATTCAAAGTGCTGTTACCAATCGCAGAATGGACAGCCCTCAAAACATGAATTCCAGTTCATGGCTGCCCTTGGCTTCCAAATTGATGATCTGGTTTGATAGAGGTTGGAGGAAGGTTGCAGAAACGGCTAATGGACAACAATGGAGCAGAAAATAGGCAGATGCAAAAAGAGTGTGGAAAGAAATAAGCAAATGGTGGTGGATTTCATATGTAAAATCAGTACCTAGAGGTGTAAATTTATAAGAACGACGACATGGAGCCCTCCAAATTGTACTGAACAGTTCATTTGTGGGAGGTACTGATGTACAACCTATTTTGAACACTCTTTTTGGACATGAGTCTACATGTAAATATGGAAATATGTGTTATTCTATTTCATGCTATTTGATTGATTGGGTTCCAATCAGTAACCAAATTTGAAGGGTTAGTTTGGGTTGGCTTGAGTGGTTGAAAGTTGTGATTTACAAGCAGGAGGTCACGGGGTCAAGTCCCCGGGCATATATATTGTAGAGATTGTTGGGCCTCACTCGGTGTCCTCATCAGGTAAAGACTTCTTTTGGAGGAGTTTCAGTGTTAAAAATCACAACATAAAGTGACATGACCATTTTTGTGGATATTCATAAGAGGATTTGTTATATGTATCCATATGATCTTTGTGAATTGCATCTTGAATTTGTATCTCAARATTATCCCAAAGCATACTCAACCATCATGGCAGTTAGTACCCTTTAAACTCCCAATTAGTATAGTATGCTAGTCATGGATCCCATTATAAATTGTAGTAGATCTTTGWGGACTATGCCAAAGGGTTAGAGTTCTATCAAAACACTCAAAGCTCTTAGGAAGAGGGCCTATTTGCTTTATGGCTTTCTAGGAATATGTATATCTAACATGATTGCAATCATGGTTGATTAAATTAGGTTAAAATGTCTATGATTTGGAGCTTGTATAAAATTTGATTTTATGTATAAAATTCACTTATAGAATTACAATTCTCATGGTTGAAATTATAATTTGAGGCTTTGTCATGTTGAGAGGCCCATTTTATGAATCTTCATATATGAACTTATTTTTTTCTCGCAATAGTGGATATCATTTATATTAGAAAAATCCACAGTTGAACTAGACAATTGTGTAATAAAAAGATAAGATAGGAGGTTGAGGCCAAGTGTCCAAAATTTGGGCTCATCTTTCTAGTTTCCTATGCTATTTTTCACTTATATTGCTACTTCTAAAAACTTGTCAAGTATATAGCCTTACATATTGATGTAATAAACAAACAACATGAAAAAACATAAGGAAATACGACATAGAAATTAGTAAAATCCCTATCCAAGTTGGGCTTCTTCATGTAGCTATTGTTGTGGCTTCATGTCATCTTCTTGCATGCTCAATTCCTCTCCAATGTTGGCCAAAGGGAACTCCTCACCTGTATCATCCATTATATCCAAGTTGTAAGTGCAATGCATCCTATCAATACCCTTTGAGGTCATAGATAGACCATACAAAGAGGGGTCTACATAAGGGTTGTTATTAGAGGGGGGAGGGAGGATGGAACTATAGCTTCTAAGGGTATCTCGAGATGAACCAATATCCGCTCCACTAGTGATTGCAAATATGTTACCTTCATATTGAGTTCCACATATTGCCTTTTGTTTATCCCCATGAAGGCATCTACTTTGTGTTCCCATTCTCGAATCTCCAAGATATGCATGACATAATTGAGAACACAATTATCTTTGGCGCTATTCTCCCTGTGCATTAGATTGGAAAAATCGTCCTTACATTAATTCTATCTAGTGGTCCAGTTCATAACATTGCAATCATCTTAGGCCACTTCTTCGAGGCACTTCAATTTTGTTAGGATATTTGGACACTTAGGAGTTAGTTAAGTTCAACTTGGTCTAATATGTCTTTAGGTAAAAGTGTGTTTCTTTAGTATGCATTTGTAGTTATGTAATGTGACAGTCACGATATGTTCTAGACATAGAGTGATCTGACAACTCATATTATCCTCAATTTTAATGGCTATATTGATACGTGGCCTAACACCTGATTAGTCCATCATCTCTATCTAAAGAGCATGGAGGGTCATTTGTTAATGATCGATTGTGAGAAACTCTTGTAAAATATTTTTCTTTTGCATTAATTGTTGCATCAAGTGGTGCAACTTGAGTGGGCCTAGCGGTTAAGAACATGTGTTTTCTCCTCGAAGGTCACAGGGTCGAAACCAACGAGGGGTAGAAGTTGTACATGTTTATCTATATTAGGCCTGTTGTGATGAGGCTCGAAGGGTAGGCATCCCCAATGTTAGAATATAATGGATGTGCTCGTTTTACCATTAACAATACCCTTGTCACCCAACCATAGGCCGAAGCCACCCTCCGAGCACCTTAACCTTGACAGAGAATCATTCCAAAAGCAAACCCTAGGCTAGATAGCCAAACAAAGGGTAACACACCTTTCCCCAAGGATAGCGCATCAACAAGAGCTAATCAGATAGTCCAAACCCTAACCAAGAGATAGTCCAAGCCAAACGTGATCTGTTAGCTACAACAGCTGCAATGGAAGCTCTCCTCAAACCTATGCACAAGACTGGGCACTGCAGTGCGCACAAGTTGTTGCTCTGCAATTCTGAGATTGCCTGCTAGAATGAAGACTGACCTCCTGTATTTATAGTAATTCTGGCTAACTGCTTGGAACGACTTCTCATTCTGGGTATCTGTCTTTTCAGTATATTATTATTTCTTCTGGCCGACTTCTCTTGGAGGCTAATAACCTAATATAAATTATCTTCTTGAGCCGACAAGTCTTCTAGGGTTATTAGCCAACTCATTAGGGTTTCTTCTTGCTTCCCGGAGTATTCTATTCTCATCAGGTTTACACATGGAGGTAAATACCTACCACAACTACCATAATATCAACACTCCCTCCTAGCTAGGGAGGTATTACAGGTAATGGTCTTGAGCACAAAACATACCATTCACCCGGTAACATCAACAAAGTCGTCTAGACTATCTCATGACTAGATCATGAGCATCATCATCACCATCGGTGTCATCAACTGCATCATCTCTCGAAACCATACTCCATTTGAGTAATCAGACATGATGTTGGATAAGTCACTCACACCACAAAGTGATACAAGAGCCATTCTTCTAATCTGGACATATGTCCTAGAAGTGTAGATGTTCTGAACCATTTTCCGTCTGAGAAATCTTTGTCCTTTAATCATTCATCTAGCTGATAATCATTACCAAACTGTTGATAGTCTTCAAGGTAATCGGAACAAAATAGAACACTATTATATCTATCCATAGTAGTACATAACTACAATCTAGTGGTACACTACCACACCAAGTAGCAAACAAGTACTTGATCAGTAACGTATAGTCATGAACAATGGAACACATCCATCACAGTAGTATACATCTACTGTCATACAGTCTTCATAACAATCCTCTGATATCAGCCTGCACATAAACAATGTTATGATATAAATTGAATCATCTAGGCCAATCTTTCACTCACATCTGTGAGATCTGAAAGAATATCTGCCCTCAGAGTAGAACATCAATGATGGGCTATCTGCCTTATTCTTCTCAAACAAGGAAGAATGATTGCTCTGATTTCTGAGCCTGGACCATTCACCCCAGGCCATTCCACAACTTTCAGTTCCTCTACTTGATTGCTTTTAGTGAGTTCATATAAGGCTGGTAATCTTGTGATTCTTAATACAATGACTGGTTGTTTTGGCTTCTCTTTCTTTCTTGGAATCTTCATGTTCTTCTTGATGTTTTTCTTTAGCTCTTGGGTCCATGGAGTTTCTTATAGATTCCATGCCCTAAAGATTCCATTTCTTTCTTTCATCATAGGATCACGGATCTGGATGGACAACCAAGGATACTTGGAGGCTTTTCTTCGAAGAAGTCTTCTTCTGCAGTTGAACTGAACACGTACTATCTTCCATGGCTGCTATCATGGATATATACTTCATCATATTCAATGGATCATAGGATGAGCTCCCTCCTAATCCTTGCTTCATGTATGAGTGCATATAATCGACTCCCTCCGTTTGACAGAGTCCATGCTTCCGTCTGCATCCTTATTGTCTTCTGCAAAGTGTTATAGGTCTTTCTCCAAATTCCTCTTGATTGTTGACTTCTTTCTATCTTGCTTCTTCTCAGTTTCTTCAAGATTGGATTATCTTGTAATAGCTTCCATAGGTATAGTTCTTCTTGGAACATATTATCTTCTAAGAGATATATATACAAGATATGTACATAGATTATGCAAACAAGATATGTACAAGAACTAAGAAGAGTATTGTTACCTTTAGAAGAAGAAGTTTCTTTCATTCTGTTTAGTCTTCTTTGTAGGTTCCTTTTCTTCGACAACTGATGCTTCGTGTTTCTCCTTCCTTTTCTTTAGCTCGGGACAATGATTCTTGTAGTGACCATACTTTCGACAGTTGAAGCATTGTTTTTCTGAAATGTCTTTCTCTTGATTTGACTTCCTCCTTGAACCAAACTTCCTTTTATTCCTGAAATTCTTGAATCTTGTTGTGAAGGCTTGATCATCGTACCTCTTTTGGGGTTTCTCTTTTGCACTGATCCTGGATTCTTCTTGAGCACAACAAGTCCAAAGTTCTTCAAATTTAGGATACTCCTTCCTTGTGTTCATGCTTGCGGCAAATGCATCCCATGTCTTGGGAAGACCATTGAGTACTATGTTTACCAATTCCTTCTCTGAAATGATCTCTTCAATAGCTTGTAGTTGATCTCTTAACTGAGAGATTCATACAAAGTATGATGTTATGTTGTCATCATCATTCATCTTCATGTCACGGAGCTCATTCTTCAGACTCATTACTTGTCCAATGTTTCTGACTGAGAAGAGGTTTGTTAGGGCATCATACATCTTCTTCGATGAGTTAAGATGGGAGATGTAGGGTATCAAATGGTCTTTTATAGAATCCACTATGATACTCATGGCATTGATATCACCGTCTTTGAACTTCTTCATAACTGCAACGTTCCGCGGTTCCTTTTCTTTTCCTTCTTCAAACTCTGGTTTCACGATATCCAACACTTTATTCTTGGCAAGGATGAGGTCAATCCTTGTCTTCCATGCTCTGAAGTTAGAAGCTCCATCTAACTTGTTCTCTGACTTCATAGAGTAAGTCATGGTTGTTTTGACTTGGTCAACCCTATATTTGACCAAAAACTCAAACTTCACGTCTTGGCTTGCTAAGAGTACCAAGAGATGCGCTAGGCTAGGGCGCACTGATCTATCCGAAGATTAGGTCAATCCCTTCACTCAAGGTGCCTCAACGAGAGGATTAGGGTTTCTGCAACTGCACCTGCTAGTAACCCTAGCTGCAGTGCTATGGTGACTGCTCCTGCTAGAAACCTTAGCGACAGTTCTTCAACGAGCTCAATATCCGTATGACTATGTTTCCTTCCAACGGTTAGACTGAATGAAGGAGGTGTGGGCCCATAACCTGTTAGAATATAATGGATGTGCTCGTTTTACCATTGGCAATACCCTTATCACCCAACCATAGGCCAAAGCCACCCTCCGAGCACCTTAACTTTGACAAAGAATCATTCCGGAAGCAAACCCTAGGCTAGATAGCCAAACAAAGGGTAGTGCACCTTTCCCCAAGGATAGCGCATCAACAAGAGTTGATCAGATAGTCCAAACCCTAACCAAGAGATAGTCCAAGCCAAACGTGATCTGCTAGCTGCAGCAGCTGCAATGGCAGCTCTCCTCAAACCTGCGCACAAGACTGGGCGCTCCAGTGCGTACAAGTTTTTGCTTTGCAATTCTGAGATTTTCTGCCAAAATGAAGACTGGCCTCCTGTATTTATAGTAATTCTGGCTAACTACCTAGGCCGACTTCTCATTCTGGGTATCTGTATGTTCAGTATATTATTATTTCTTCTGGTCGACTTCTTCTCTTGGAGGCTAACAACCTAATATAAATTATCTTCTTGAGCCGACAAGTCTTCTAGGGTTATTAGCCAACTCATTAGGGTTTCTTCTTGCTTCCCGGAGTATTCTATTCTCGTCAGGTTTACACGTGCAGGTAAATACCTCCCGCAACTACCATAATATTAACACCCAGTGCATGACGTCTCATCCCTTGCCATGTCACAAGTTCTTGCTAGTACTGGCTTACGGCCTGTTGGTGCTAGCTACACACCATTTTTCTGTCAAAAAAATATATTGCATCAAGTGGCCACTTTGGTTGGGGTCGTGGACTATTTCTCTCTTTGAGGATTTTAACCACGTAAAAACATCGGTGTATTGATCTTTTATTTGATTGCGCGAGTGGTTACTGAAGGTGTTTGTCTTGTGTGGGAATACCATGTTTTGTTCATGCAACTATTGTTGTGGCTTCATGTAGTCTTTTAACATGCTTGATTTCTCTCCAGTGTTGGCCAAAGGGAACTCCTTACTTGTATCATCCATTGTATCCAATTTTTTAGCACACTACATCCTATCAATACCCTCTGAGGTCATAGATAGACCATACAAAGAGGGGTTTGCATAAGGGTTGTTATTAGACGGGGGAGGGGGGTTGGAACTGTAGCTTCCAAGGGTATCTTGAGATTGTTGAAATATTGTAACATCGAAGAATAACATTATTATATTATATTTAATTAGGCCCTATTGTGCCTTAGTAAAAGTAGACCCTATTGTGCCTTGACAATTAATTGTAAATTAAGAGGGTATAGTGACAGGTCGACCCAGACCTAATTATAGGCTGGCCAAACCACTATTTATAAGAGAGGCCAGTGCCTCATTTGGACACATACACCTAGCTTTGCAGTGCACACGTCTTAGAGGAGAATATGATGCAACTGGGGGTGACGTCAATGAGGGTTTCTGGTCTATCTCTTGATATTTCTTGGTCAAGTGGTGCGCTACTCTTCCTAGTGAAGGAGTAGAGGAGGATCTTTTGTTCGGTCTTTGGTCTATCTATATTGAGGAAGTTTTTGTTGGGTTTTCTCCTCCATGAGGGTTTCCTAGGATAATTTGTGTGTCTCTATTGTTTCTATGATTGCATTTCTTTCAATGATCTTATTTATGTAGCTAATGCATTAAATGATTATAATAATAAAGAAGAACTGTAAATGCTAGCTGTATAAGTAAAACATCACCATGGTATTAGAGCAGGCTTGAAAGAGACCAATTCACAGTTTATAAAAAAGAAGCTAGCCTTAATGCACCCTCTCCCAGATTTAGTTTTCAATGTTGCAGCTGTTGTAGAACTAGGGTTTTTGCATAAACACTAAGTGTGACGTTTTCCTTGTTTGAGGGGGACATTGGAGAAAGTAATCACACCCAACAACTCGCTCTAGGAGGGCAAATCTAGTCCCTGTTATCCCCTACCCTAGGGATAACTAAGGAGATCATGTCTCAAGGCCCACAGGTCCTAGACATGGAGTGTCGAGAGATGGATGACTTGAGCATGGCCCTTGAGGGCCCCTCTTTTCTTCAGTGCGACTCGTTTATCAACAACAACAATATCCATCCCACCAGCCTGGTCCTGAAGTAGCAGTAATTCTTGCTCCATGAGGTAATGAGTCGGGGTATCATGGTATGTATCACTCTGATTATTGAAGCACTTGAATATGTTGCATTGAATTCTCCTTCATTTCATAACGTTTGCTTGGAAATTATGCTTTTTAACTTGTTCATACCTGGAAGGGTGACATGATGCCCTAGTAAGTTGATCTCCCTTTAGGATGGGTTGCTACTGGGTGGGTCTGTGAAAGATCATCGTCTGTTCCTTCCATACTTACCACTTTCCATCTTTATTCCTCTCATTTCCCCCTACCTTTGTTCGGGCATTGGGATTTGCCACACTAGGAAGGGTTGTACCTTGCCTTGTGGGAAGAAGGGGCTAAAGGCCTAGGGGGTAAAGTAGTTGGCAAAAAGTTAAAATCCAAAGATGAACCTTTGAGATGCTTTGCCCAGGGATTCCCGAGAAAGCAATAAAAAGCTTCTCAGTAAGAAAAGAGAACCGATAAGATAAATAAACACTCAAGGTATTAGTTGGTAGATGGGAGGTCTCATCATGAGCCGACCTATTACGACCATGGGCATGTAGCGGTATGACACTACCATCTATCTAGTCACCAAACTAGGGTAGTGGCTCTTGGTGGCATAACCAAGAGAAAGGGGGTCTCATCACGAGCCAACCTTCTCATCTCCGTGAAATGCTTGTGGATAACGCTGTCACCTCTAGTCACCAAGCCAGGACAGTGTCCCTCAACTCTTCCCTTGAAGCATAAAAGAAAAAGATAAAAAAACAATGAAGCTAAGAATAAAAGGCAGTGAATGTGCTAGGAAACAATGACATCTATGACAAGGTGCAACTCTCCCTCTACAAAGGCACCCGCAAGTAAGATCTACATTTCCATGTTATCATTGCACTCCATGCCCAAACACTTACCCCACACCACCTCACACACTTACATGACCTAGATTGGTTCTCACCTGGGAAACACCCCAAACTTAAGGAGGATTAGCCCAATAGGACACCCTGAGACCTTCTCCAAACTTGATTAGTTAAATTGCATGATGTCTTTGAGCATTTCTCTGGGTAAAGGGGTTTTGATGCACATATTTGGGTAATTTAATTGTTGGATGTGATTTACATGTTATTATCCCTATGACTTATGAACCCCTCGAGGGTGTACTTGTTGTTGTTGCAGGGCTTTGCCTGGTGGACATGTACACGTGGGGGAATGATTAGCTTGGACATCCATGGGGATAAAAGCCCACAGATGGATATTGTAATCCCAACCAGGGGCAAGAAGACATCAGAGACTTGCACCAGGAAGAAAGAATGGCGTTTCCCTTGGAGACACTCTGGCAGACTTAGACCCAAGGGGATCTTTCTCTTCCACCTGGACATTGACCTTTAAGATCCCATGACGTCACCATTATGACCCTGGACCTCATTCAGAGCTAGGGTTTGCATATTGAGGGAAGTTGTGAGCTGGTTGGCATGTGTGGGCATCATCCAGGTGCCTTTGGAGGCCAAACGTTTTGCATCTGGAGCCCAACGTTCCACTTTAGGGGCTCAACGTCACCATAGAAAGGCATGGCGTCACCCTTGGAGATGATTTTAGGGGTTAATTATTTTTATTTATGTAAAAAACTAGATTTTGATGTAATTTGGCCAAGTCAGCCTTTATTTGACCTAAAATTAATTAAAGGTCATTAGTACTGTATAAATAGAGAGAAAGTACTCTCATTTTTTCATCATCACTCATCACACAATAAGTGTGGTATGAAATTTGCGTTATTTTTTGGGAGTTATTGGCTGAAATAGGGAGGCAAACTTGTCTTGAAGGCTAAAATTTGCAACTTGGATAATTTCTTGGTGAAGTTATTAAATCTGCAATTTTCATTTTATTTGAATGGTTATGGTACATTTTCTTATTCATGTTAAAGATTATGAAATTGCTTGCTCGACAAACCCTAGGAGTAAAGTACTTAAGATATTACTTCTTTGCTCTTCATTTGCTAGACTTTTACTAAGGTGATTTGACTTAGATAAACTTCTAAAGCCCTAAATGCTAGCTCTTTATAAACCATTATCTAGTTATTGTTGCTCTTAATACCTTTCAATAGTCTAGGGAAGGAAGATTCCCTAGGGCCTAAAATTGATTACTCTCTAGTGAATTTGTCTTTAGGGTTTGGATGTTTGAGGCCTTGAAGTGCCAGCACCTCCTCCATCCATCTCTTCTCCTTAGACACGTATAATTATTTTGTTATTAGTTCCAAGAGAAAACCGTCACCTATAGACTCCATGTTGGAAATGTTTAACATGTAGTATATGCTTGTCATTGATGGCAAGTACAGCAATGAAGATGGCATGGGTAAAGGAAGAATGTACAAAGGATTGTTGGCATGTTTTACAGGCAGCATAGACTTGTCATTGATGGCAAGTACAGTAGTGGAGATGGTAGGATAAGAAGGATAAAAATCCCTTGGGGATTCAGACGTGAAAGCTCAGGAGGAACATC